>JAYRBW010008353.1:0-13476 GCA_036023295.1 Invenusta paracnida
TATGAAGTATTTGTGTAGCTAAAAATATATTCTGATAATGAAAAATAAATTGCTAATATTATACCCAATATTAATAAATCATAAAATGTACATTTCTGTAATATCACCGAAAAAAAATTATCCATGAAAAATTGTCAAGTTGCGCATCTTGGCCTGGGGGGCTGAAGGTACCCGGGTGGTAGGGCTCAGACTATTAGTTTAGGGTACTGTATCACCCTCACACTGTAAAAACCACAAATTAATTAACTACTTAAATGTATTACTTCAAATTATATCTAATACCTATTGTTACTTTCAATTATTTTTACACATACCTACAACCATGAAACTGTTTATTTCAAGATTAAGCACTTTTTCATAAAGGGTACATTTTGTAATATTAATGTTTTGCTTGTAAATCATTATAAACATTGTCCTGGCAATATTGTACACAGTTTCATGGTTTGAACTTTAGCTCATTGCAGGAATATTATACAATACATCAAAGCAAGCTTATTTTCTAAATAGATCTTGCTATATAAATAGCTTAAATGTATAAAACTTTAATAACTTTCAAATTTATATCTAGAAACATGTAAAGTAGAATCATTCAAAATTCTGCATATATATATAGCATATATAGCATATAAAATACATAACCATTTATTTTGTGTATTAGAAATATGTTTGAATTTACGGAATTTTAAAATATAATGTGGCAAATGACAAGAATGAACGTCTAGAAAATAAAATTGTTTATTTCCGATTTTATAATACTTTCAAAATCTTACAATTGTTATTAGACAGAGTTGGGCATATATCATTTCAATTCTGTTATACAAGTGTACATATGTCGTCATGGAATTAGCTAGGTATTCAACTTTCATTTCCAATTTTGAGTTTAAAAATATTACTTTATGAACTTTCAAGATTTAACATCACAGTAATCAACCGATAAAATGAAATCATCATGTTGACGCAATATGATCAGTAGATAATAATCCGGCCCTTGACGTATAACCAAATTTTCAGAGGATATAATAGAAGTGACGCAAAATGCCGTACACATGACATTTGCATGGTAATTAAATAAACTGGTTACGTTAATGAAACAACCGTGAAACTTAATGATAATTTATTATTGCTATATACATATTTAATTTTAAAAGTTATTTGACACAGAAATAGACTGTATTTCTCCTTCTAGAAGGAAAGAACAAAAATACAGTCTATATCTATGGTACTAACTAGTAGCTTAATTTATTTACATCTACTGTTATTCTCTAGCGAATAGCGATATAACTTAGATCATTGTTATCTGTGACCCATATTACGTCACCCAATAGTTTTCTTAACCCATATAGTAATAATTACTCTATGCCCTAACCATTACTGTAGTAGCTAATTATTCAATTTTCTTTGGAAAAATCAATTTTTTCGAGTTGAAAAAGTAAAATTTAACGAAGTGCTTATTTGTCTTGTAATCGTAAAAGTAAGTCAAATGTGAACATATTTAATTTAACCTGTAGTAAAATAAATTTAGATGAAAATATTAAATAAATAATAATATGAAAAGTATTTAATATTTTTTTCGTATTTTAAAAGTAATACAATAGAAAACTTTTAAACTTCAAATTATCATACAATATTATTCAAAATTTAAACAAGTTTTAAGGTCATAATAAATTAAACGATTTATTCTATTTCTATCATTTTTAATATTTAAAATAATATATTTAATGAAGAACAAAATATAAAATAATTTTTAAAATATTATTTATTTCTTATTTTTAGTTAAATTAAATATATTCATTGACCTACTTTCGGATAAATAAGCACTTCATTAATTTAACGCCTTCTCATTCCAAAGTTCTTTACCATTTTTGTTTTATTTACCAATGACAATAAATTCTGTCTCTATCAGACCTGTAGTAAACTAAACGAACCTAAATCAAGATACACATACACGGATATATCTGCATTGTGAAAATCCTATATATAATTCAAGATATTCCCATATAGGTATACAATAAATTTAACGCGCATGAAATAAACATTTAAGTAGAAATATGAATGATTGGGCATATTCTTCTTAATTCTCTAATAAGAATAAATTAATTAATTTTACGAATATATATTTACTTTAAGAATGCAATTTTAATGGAACAGCGTAAAATACATATTGTCCACATATAAGCAATAAATACAATTTAAGTTGGAATCATCTATCTACACATATGTCGGTATATATATATAATTTAAGCCATATAAAATTATTACCTATTATTAGAAATTAATTTCTGTAATCAATTTGGTCACTTGTATAGATTTTGATCCTTATTAGGACAGACTTGTCATTAACATTTAATCATAATCTCATATTTATCATTATCATAAATGTTAACTTATAAGTTAATAATAATAATTCAACAAATCTGCAAAAACAATATATTGAAAATCTTATATGCTAACAATTCTAAAATATGATCAAATCGATAATAGTTGATTGAATTCAAAAGAAAGCGTGAATTTAATAAAGAACTAATAAAAATAAGATAATGCGTATGTATTGCAGATGTCTAACATTTATTTTACATTCCTTCAACAATGATACGATCTCTTCGAATATATTTTGAGATGGCATTATTTCCATAAAATTCTAAGAATTAATTTAATAAACGTGATATAAAGAGTAGAATTATAATTTAGTAAATAGATACAATTATTCATACGCACTTAAAATATTAAGATAATCGGCACCTAAAAAGATGAAGATTTCGTTTCATTTTATTAAGTTGTATTTGATTAATTATTTTGAAATTAAAAGTATTATAACATATTTTGTAAATGAATATGCAATAACAGACTATCAATTTGTAAATTTTTAAATAAAATAAAAGTAATTCTTATTAAATAAATAATAAAATAATCAAGCATTTACCTTGTGACATTTCTGCAAAATGTTATGTTTCTGTCAAGCAGCTAGTGGGAGGGTAAGCACAATTTTGTGTCGTGGCTGTGACAACCCCAATTTTTATATTTCGGTTTACAGACTTCGTATGATTGTCGACTCCACAAATACCACACAAAAAGGCACTGGAATATATGCCACGAAGTCACAATTATAATGTTCTTATATGGTATTTCTCCATATCCGGTTGCTATTATTTATTACTAAGTCTAATTGGGTTTTGTAAATTAATTGGTATTCAGAAATTAATGATATTCTACAAAGAACAGAGTGTTACTAGATTCAGACAACCCTAAACGCTACAATTTGGATAACACTGGGCTGTTATCCTCACCAAAATGTTATCGAAATAAATAAATACAATAATAATATTATAATAATTATATATGGATAACATTAAACAAATCTAGCGTTATAGGATTCCCATTCTCTGGCTCTACCTAATAAATATAATAGAATAATTATAATAAACACTCTTTTTTCTCTCATCTGTTAGCCAGCGCATATTTTATATTCCTACCGCATTGTCGAACAAAATGACATACAATCAACAGCAAACATAAACACGTGAATAAGAAGGAACAATGGGACGAGGTAATAGCGGTATAATGCGTATTCAAATTAAAAACGAGTGTTAAAATAATTTATTTCATATTAAAGGTAACACTAGTAAAAAAATAGTTATAGGTATTACATAGAAATTCAACAAAGGTTATATAAGGGACAACTTAAACAAGTTAAACATTTTCAGTTGTCCCTGGTTTATATATGTATGTTTTAAATGCTGTTTAAGATTAGTGTTTTGAAATTTACAAATTAACAAATTTATAAATAAATTATGTGTATGAATATAATGCTATATATGTGAAAAATGATTATATATATTTTTATAGATATAAGTAGTTAAAGTATAATTTCATTATATAATAAATGTATTATATATTATTACATTAGCTAAAACAGCAGCTATTTTATAACAATATAAGTAAAACTTGTTTTATCGCTATCTTAAATAGTTAGTTTTCCGATCTCAATGATTATATATAACAAATACATGAATTAGCTTTCTTCGCAATATTATGGTAAACTTGAGAACAAAACGATTGAAAGAATTACTTCAGGAAACAGTTTGTTGTGTAATGTAGATCACACTTACTGTTTTTAACTTAACAGTAGTAGCGTAATAGGTACATGTTGATGTTAAACAATTGTTTGATATGGACGTGTCAAGACTTGTTTTATTCGGAATTTGGTTGAGTATAAAACAATCTTGTTTAGGTCAAGTAACATAAATCACACAAATAATTTCATGTGAGAATGTTTATATAAAAAAATGACAAAATTTAGATATAATTTCCTTTCTTTTCAATTACTTTTCTCATGTGCTCCATGGGTTTTTCTAAAGTTACTGTCATTCGTGTATAAGGAGTAAGATCAGGTTATAGGTTCTCAGTAAGAAAATTAGAAATATTGTACAGTAGATTAACTTCTATAAAATTAAATAAAAGCCAAGATAATAAAATTCATGAAGTATATTTTGACTAGTTTCGTCCCAAAGTAGACATCGTCAGGAAAGAAATAATTAATATATATATAATAAATATATACATATGCATACAATAAGTACAACTTTGAAATTAATAAATGTGAATACATATCAAATTGAGAAGAGAAAAAGAAATTAGAAAAGTTTAAGAAAGTATGACTTGCCTAATTGTGTAAGAGAATTATTAATAAGATCTATAATATAGGTCTATGAAGGAGTCCAGGATTCTACAACATGTTGATAAGGTCTATAATATAGGTCTATGAAGGAGACCAGGATTCTACAACATGTTGATAAGGTCTATAATATAGGTCTATGAAGGAGTCCAAGATTCTACAACATGTTGATAAGGTCTATAATATAGGTCTATGAAGGAGTCCTGGATTCTACAACATGTTGATAAGGTCTATAATATAGGTCTATGAAGGGTCCAAGATTCTACAACATGTTGATAAGGTCTATAATATAGGTCTATGAAGGAGTCCAGGATTCTACAACATGTTGATAATAGCTTGCTATAACTACTTCTTACTTGCTCCAGTTGAGCTTGAGCTATTCTGTTCAAAGAAATTGTTATCTTTCCCGTAGACATATGTTTTTTCGCGGACAATCCATTGTCCTGGGTTTTTTGTTTAATCATTGCTTTTGGCTGCGTAGGTATCTGGAGTTATACCTCGTGTTCCATCTCATCTGCCGATATTTCGGCTTCTGCATCCGCGATTTTATTTACCGGAAGTCCGTAGTGACCAGGCACTCATTGTATTATGCGACATTCCAGATTATTTGTAAGTGTGATCTGAAGCAGAATGCAGGCAAATGCATTACTTATGTAGTATAATATTGTAAATATTATAATAAAATCAAGTGTGTGAATTTGGTTTTAAAGCTACAGATGCTACTTCATGCATTATTCCAGTAACATAAGAATTCTTACGCTAGATTTGTATAATGTTACTTTATGAACGATCATTTTCTCAATCATATACATTTCTTATTTTAGTACAGGTATTATCTCTACTTTAACTTTCCTCCAACTGGCTTCTGAGAAGTTGCAATCCGATTGAAATAATCGCCTTTACTCCCCGATGAAACTCCCACTGAAAACACAATAAGAATCCTTTCTAGTGAAATGCCAGCTGCATATATATTCCTGACAATAATTCAGAGGATATTCCAGATAATAAAAGATAAACATATTTTCTACATATTTTACCTATCTCACATCATACACATGCAGCAACATGTCAGAATAGGGTTAAAAATAAAATTTAATTCATATCAATATCAAAAAACCTATTTAATGAGAAAGAAAATGAAATTAATCTGAAAATAGAGAAGCAGTCGAAAGCAGCAAATGAACGCCAAAAAATGAGCTGCTCTCAACTTAACCGTCTCAAATGTGCAAAGAATTAATGAAGGAGTCTCAACATAAAGTAAACTATGCTAAAAACTCTGCAATTTAATGCTTGGTATATTTACATGTTTTACCACTAGGTTTAGTCTGTATTGTTCTTAGTTGTTTTGGTCTGGAGATTGATATATATATTTTTTTTTATGGCAAACCCTACAGCAATAGCAAGGCAATGAAGAGTGCAGCATTCAATGTGTTCGGTGAAACTTGTAGTCGCACACAGTAGGTAGGTGCTTAAATGCAATTATTTGTTGTGCCTAAACATTATATATTAATGAATTATTCTTTTTTCACGGTTTTTTTTAGAAAATTGAACAGTTTTAATGTATGGATAACAAAAATTTATTTTAATTGTATATGGTTTAAATAAATAAAAAATTGATGTGGCGTTATAACCTTAACTATTTTGAGCAGAATTTAAAAAAATAAATTTTGAATTAGTTTAAAAGGAAGAATAAAATATTACAATTTACTTTGTTTAATTTCAATTACTATACAAAATGCAGTAAAATGTCAAGAAAGTATTACCAACTAATTAGTACACTAACAGTAGTCAAAATCATAATAATTTTTTAATGCCTTGGCATTTTTGCAACAACTTACCTGTTTATGTACCTATATATATATATACCTTTAAGTAACTTTTCAAATATTTTTGTAAATTTTGTCGCATTCTATAATTCTACATCAAATCTTTTTAGACTCTAATTTTATTTTTCATAAAACATTCATCAAACAGTAAAACAATTTACTTCATTTATTAAAATGTTGCCTGCAAAAATTATATTTCTTATATATTACTGACAGTAGTATAATAAATATATATAGTTTTTATGTAGAAAACATCTATTTATATATAATATTATTGCACTTATTCGGTTTATAAACGACTTATAATGAAACTTTATATCAAATTATATACAAAAGTCTTTATATTTCTACTAATTTGCAGTTTCTAATAGTTTCAAATCGACTATTTTTTAAGAATAACAATTATAATTTGATTTACTATAACTGATAATATGTGTATTGTGTGCTGCTTTGATCTGAAAGGTTTTTCGATATGTTGTGAAAATCGGGCATCTGTAATTATATGTAAACAGCATTATATATTAACCCCCTGCATACCGGGCTATTTAACGCACCCAGGTACCGGGGTACCCTATTGAAACCTACTTTAGAAGTGTACTATAGTGATTAAAATTGGCTCCTAAGTAAATCAAAATGATCTACATATGAATTTGCTTATAATTGTTTTTTTATATAAAAATAAAAAAGTTACAGCTATTTTAATTTTTAAAGTACATAAAAAAAAGTGAAAAAAAATTCAACTGTTTGTCGAATTTTTTCAATCGAAATAATTAATTAAATAATAAAGTACTGAGTGTCTGTGTTGGTGCGTGTTGGTGGTTAATTCAATTATAACTGCTTGATTATTTTATAACAAAAAATATATATATATAATTTTTTGAAAAAAATAATTTCATTTTTTTTTTGGAGTGATGGTGATGGAACCGCTCTCCTGGTTGTCCAGATAGGTCTATGAAAGAAATTTTTTCACTAAAAGTAGTAAAACATTATTTTAGGAAAAGTCCTGAAAGCTTATTATACATGAATTGTTCAGTAAAAAATGCCAGCGAAAATAGAAGAAGGGAGGCCGAATCGCCCCCCCCCCCCCCCGGTATGGATAGGATTAACTGGAAAACAATATTCTCTTTCTATTCGTCTGAATAAAACCAATGTAATTATTCATTAAATGTACATAATAAATGAAACCTTATTATTTTCATGCTTTCGATTTTCACTAACAATGAAAAGTATATTAAAAGTGTAAGCATGGAAATAATATTAATATTCGAAAAGGTAAAGATAATAAAATAGAAAGCATTAATCTATTTCAAAGTTAACTTAGAATAATGACTTAGTATCAGTTGGAGCACACTTGTCTTACATGTTTTTTTACAAACATTTTATATTCCGGGTAGGTATAATATGGCATAGTATTTATTCTATTTTAATGCTTTGCACAAAAAGTTGCTCTGTCACAGGCAAATTGTGATTTATAGTTCAGTTATGTAATGTACGAAGTGTACCAAAGTATAAATTTGATTGTTGTTAATTATAGTAATAAAACTGATTTTATACATAAAAACTGAATGTAAAAACCATAAAGATTAGAGTATTTAAACTTTTTAATCTTATAGTGCAAAATATCTCTGAAATTGATTGGTTTAATTTTGTGTTAGTGAAAGCCTTTACATAGTAAATGACAACAATAATATAATATTTTGGGACTACTAATATAGGATATTCAAATATTAACGTAACTAAACTGTAATCATTATTTTTAAATATATTTTTATGCTATCTGTATGTTCCTTTAACCCTTAAGATTTTCTCTATTTCTCTTCTTTATAAGCATGCTATTATTTTTAGATGCTATTTAACTTGCCAGTGTTAATTTGGGCGTAAACTAATGTGATATGTTATCTCGTATGTACAAACAAAATAGACAGTAAATAGTGAAAAGACAATAAATAGATAGTGAGGGTGTGGTTACGGGAAGACTGTTTTAATATAGCAACATCGTCAGTTTCATTTTTGTAAAAAGAATAATATTCAGGCCTAGCTTATATTTCAAATATTAACGCTACATCCCTTTTATATATTTTAGAAACAAAGAGGTATTGTAAATAAAAGAATAAACAATTTATTTATAATAATAATTATGCAGTTTCAGAATACATATCAGACATTTCTTAAATTTGATGAAATATTTATACGTTTAAAAGTGATATTAAATCAAAATCCCTGTTATATTTTACCTTTTAAATAGTTTGCTTTTAAATAAAGAACAATTATACTTAAAATGCGTAATTCATATATTTATGAAATAATCATAATATCTTCAGTTATTTATAATAAAGATATCCGACAAATTAATGGTTTTTATAGAACTTATGAAAAATAAATAAATAAAGTTAAGTTAATCTACGCTGGTGATAAACATATAATAATTATTTATTTAAAAAAGAATGATTGCTATATCCAATTCTATATTTATTCAAGAATATTTTAAATATATATATATATGTGTTATTATTTGATTCTAATTTTCAAAAATATAAGTATACAATCAAGGCCTCCTTTATATACATCTTGTTTATAATTTCTGTATAAGGTTATTATTTAATAAAATTATTTAAGTCAATTATGATTCAACTGATACAAACAAAAATATATAATTTATACTCCATCTGACTCCATTTATACTCCATTGACTGATCCCATCCCCCTATAATACATATATAACACATTTATGAGAAAGATTTCATTTAATAGTAACAGTGCAATTACACCAAATGATTATTGTAATATAATTAGTCCGATATAGTTATATTTACTTACAAGTTCTTCACGAAATAGTCCATCTTTTTGTGAAATATTGAAATAATGATAGAATAGCTATGTATGTTATGTTAATTTATCAAAGTTATTATAGCTTCTTAGCACAATTTAAATGAATATATGCGTATTTTACTCATGATTAATTACCTTGAACCCTTGATTTTTCGAATATGTACCGGCGATTCCAAAAATGATAATACATATATATTTAAACAAAAATTGTAATCATTAAAATGATTTATTTTAACTGTGAAAAACCTAGAAAAAACTATACACAGGAATTTATTAACAGTTTATTGTGATTACTGAGAACCTCACAATATCTCTGAATTCATTGTTTGCTCTGAAATATTCAAACCAATTAAACCATTCTATTCAATGATTACCCAAACTGTAAGATATATAGTGTTGTGAGTTTTTCTTTCAAGCCTCTGAGGATTTTTAGTGCAGACTAATAAGAACCGTAGTTTTGCTTGTTGATAGTTCCTTTATGATAAAAATTACATTCATAAAATAATACAAATTTTATTATTCATGCAGGTTTTACACTAAATTTATCTGACACAATTAAACATTTCATGCGTCTACCTTTCATTCACCATCTGAAAGAATCTGACGATATCTGGCCTTGTATGGCTTTAAACTTAATTAATTCACATAGCGGATGCAGATGTAGAAGGAATAATATTATAATTTGATAATCGTCTAATATTTATTAAGCTGTTCCTGAATAAGTTACTAATTTTCATTTCCTGTTGCAGTTGGTGGACGTCCTGATCTTTCTTGGACGGGCTTTTAGTTAATCCCTTTTCCAGTAATTTTAATTCCTGATAATTGACCTTGAAGATAGATTACGATTATATTTTTGGCATATTTTTTTCTGACTTTCTTTGAAGTTTTCACGAGCTGCTGCTAACTTAATATTTAATAGAATACACAATTAATGTGAATTTAATTATTCATTTAATGTGAATTGAATTATTCATTTAATTAGACAAAATTATTTCTTTTGATTATTTCGAATATCTATGTAATAGTATGTCTATATGTTTTTAGTATTTACCAATAAAATTAGGATAATTCTAAATATGAAAACTTAAAAATACTCTAATTACAACTTAGATTTATTTTAACTATTTTCTAAAACTTCTAGGACACCCGGTATACATACGTAAACTTTGTTATTATTATTTCTTTATATACATATATATTGGTAGCCAAGTGTTAATTTATTATCCAAAGGTAGTAAAGTTGTATGAAATATATATATATTTAGGAGTGGGCCATTTTTATGAGAATTATATTCATTTTGAGATCAATTCAACCATAATTCACATAAAATTATCTCATCGAGAATTTATATAGAAAAGTAATTAAATACTTTCTAGTAATGGTAACTAATTAATCAATTAATTAATTATTAAACAAATTCTCCCTCCTCCCCTCTCTCTACAAAATGCATTAATTATATGTCATTTTTAATATAAAAATTAATTCAATAAAAAAAATATGTTCAAAAATATACATATATATTTTTATTACTAATATGACTGTCTCTATTTTAATAACATGTTAAATAATATTATTATAGGTATTTGGTTATTGTATTTCTCTAACTAATCAGTAAAACATTTATGGTTTTCACTAATAGAATAACAGAAATATAATTATATAACAAGCACTTGTTGCGAAATATATAAATTTGATAACTAGTGCCCAAAGTAAAAATTAAATAGTATACCTACAGGTGTAATATATAGGTGTATATATAGGTGTATATATAGGTGTATATATTATAGGTGTATATATAGGTGTATATATAGGTGTATATATTACAGGTGTATATATAAATATGTTAACCTTTTTAAATTGCATATTGCATCCATAATTCACTCATATAGAAACTTTTGTCATAATGTAAGTTTGGTTAGGTTTTACAAACCGTGCAATTTATATTCCACCGGAGATTCTATCTGACTAATGATAAGTTCAATAATTTTGTTCGTTTGAATAGGTTGACTGATTTTTGGCTATAATTACATTGAATAGTTTATGATTCAACTTGTTATACCACAGTCACATACGGTAAAATCGCGAAAATAAGAGACACACCAGGGTCGGATCCAACTTTTCTACTACGGGGGTTTGGATTAGAAAGAATCCAATATCAAAGGGGCGTTATAGCGTAGCCTCTAAAGCGGCGCTTAGCGCCGGAAAATGTTAGCTTTTAATGTCTAGAATGCATTTAAAATATTTTTAAAAACATTTAAAACATTTTTTTTCTTAATCTCCTAGTGGGGAAGGGGGTACAAAAAAGAAAAACATCAAATTAGTCCAAAATAAATTAAATAAACAACCGAAGTTGTAATTATTAGAATGAAAATGAATAAATAAAGATATTTATAATGTCACAAATGGGAGTCAAACTCACACCCTTTAGCACGACAGGCCACACGCCCTTCCACTGAGGCTACCAGTAATTATGCAGTTGTTACTTGAGCAAGTTATAACTTGTTGAAATAACAACTGCCTACTTGTAAATAACTTATTCTTCAAATAACAACTACCTTACTTGAAGCTTCAGTGGCGCAGTGGTAGGGCATGTGGACTGTCATACGAAAGGGTGTATTTTCGACTCCCAGTTGTGCTATTTAATTCTTTATTATAATATTTACCTAACAATTCTAAATAAGGATAACACTATAACAAATACTAAAACATATCAGCTGCTAGCAGGAATGTCCCAGTGGCATATAAATATGCCGGTACTATAAATTCATTATCCACTAACATTGTGAGGATTTTTTAAAGCTAACATTTTGTGGTGTATTACTTCCTTATTGTTTCTACATTTTACAATAGAATTATCGTCACATTATAAAAATATACTCATCGTTTTTTTTGTTTTGCGGACACGAAAGAAGCCATCTTGTAATTTGTAATGTGTAAAAATGTGTCGCGCGAAAGTAAAATTTAAATTCGGGAAATGATTATTTTTAAACAAAACAAATAGATTAAATAAATTATAGTCAATGAAGTTAGAAAAAAACAAATAATAACATTTTAAGTTGAATACAATTTAGTGGGTTAATGAAATTAATGAAATTAATGGGTTAATAAAATATATAATATATGTATAATGAAACTAACCATTACTCATATAATAATTTATGTATTACTATATCTAAACACTAAAATTTTAATTAAAGGATAAGTTTAATTTTGTCTTTAGGGCACTAGTGAAAAAATACAAATAAATGTTCTCCGAAACAAGTCTAATATTATATATTAATATATATACGCATTTTATTACATATTATAACAAGTTCTTTTAAATTCTATTATTCACACTTTCTGCTTTCATCGTCGCTTTACTTATTTACTAAAACAATACTGTTAAGAATTATACATTTATTTTTTAACCACAACATTAATTGTAATTAATCCAAATTACAAAAGCAACACGCAAGAGGGAGACAATAAATTAGTAAAAATAAGAAAAAATGTTAACATTGAAGAATTAGCATTATTTGTATTAACAACGAAGTATAATTTAGTAAAGTAAATGGAATAAAAGGCAACAAGAATAAGCAGAATATAATTGGAACATCTAAATATGTCACAGTATCATTATAGCTTATGCAACAATTTCCTCTTTTTGGGGTTATTTATTAACGAAATTAAAAGCAACCGATGATAACGTTTTAGAAATAGTATAGAAAACCAAGATCGAGATCGGGATCCAGCTACAGACATATAAATTAGTGACATACGTTATAAGACTTATTTTGAGCACAATTTTGAAAAGTTCATTTCGTTTTCATTTGTTCTTTTGTTTTGTAACTAATGTTTTACATTTTTGTCTCTTTCATGTAATACTTAGATTTTTTGGCTTAAAACTTACCTTTAACTATACTTCGAAGAATATAGAAAAGTACATTTATAAGGTTTTAGCAACGCATAAATTATTTAATAAATAATCGTACTGTTAAATATTTTAAATTACATATATGCAATATTATATATATATATATGTATACTTTATATTTGTGTATGAAACATCAAATTGTTGTATTTGTTATTATTAGTGGGGCAGATAGGTGCATCCATTATAAGAATTGTGGGTTTAGACGTACAAGCATGAAATTTGGCACAGTCATA
>JAYRBW010008364.1:0-13476 GCA_036023295.1 Invenusta paracnida
TTCTAAAAAATGGCACTGGCTTTGATTTGATAACAAATTATTAGAGGGGGGGGGGGGATTAGCTATAACTGTATGTAATGAGTTCTACAAAGATACTACATGCATATGGGTATGATAAAAGTTGCACATATATTTTCATATAAATTTACTAATAAAATAATTTATTGATGTCATTAATTAATTAATTTATATGCGTGTATATAAAATATAAAATATAAACAACAGAATCATCCAAATTAATATTTTAAATAAATTGTTCTTACTATAATTATTTTAACTATAATGATTTAAGATATAAACACTTTCGTATTTTAATAATTTTAATAATTAGGTTTACGAAAATTGTTGCAAATCTGAATAAGTTAAAATTGTGTCAATGCTATACAGAAGTATTTTAATGAAAATTAATAATGGAAAAATCTTCAGTTCTACATTTAATTTTAAGAAAAAAAGGGGTAAAAATATCTTAATGGGTGGAGCGGCGGAGGAAGGTGATAAAGGATACGTTGAAGAGCTCACCAACTTGAAGATGTTATTGTTCTGCGTGAAAGCCCCGGCTCTGTCCCAGTTGAAGGTACGCAGGAAGAGACGGCGGGCTAAATTGTGAGTCGAGTCTGCTTCACAGATCCGGAAGAAATTGGGGAACTCCTCGCGCTCTGTCAGTGCGGGACTTGTGGCACCGAAGGATATCTGAAAAGTAACCGACAGTCAGACATGTATTAAAGGCTTTGTGTGTGTGTGTGAAGAGGGGACAGGGGTGAGGGTATTTGGAGATACATGGAATGTGTGTGCTGACTTTAAAATTGTATGCATTGAAATTGGTATATTTTTCGTAATAATATTTAAAAAAGTACTGTTTACATGTATAAATATTTCATTTATACCTATTAAAACCTATTAAAAATGGTTATTTGTCGAAATTGATTGATCGTATTATTCATTTATTTCATATTACTCCACAAAGTTAACTTTCTTTAAGAATAATATTTTTTGTAAATTATGACATTTTTGAATATATATTAGTAATTAGAGAGGCCAATGACCAAATAACAAGCGCTATTAATATACGCATATACTCACAGTAGTTCAAAATCTAGACTATATTGATTAATAGTGAAGCTATATCCTATTAAATATCTAAAGTAGACGCCATTCAGAAAAATGCTCTAATTAAGTATAAGTGTATTGAAAAACAGTTTTTCTTAACAAGTTTATAACTGATATAAATTTGCCCAAAATTTGAAATATACTATCAAGAATGTTTAACAATTTTTTTATGACGATGGTTTAAAGTGGTTTCTATATTCTTGAAAATAATCTTACTATGTCAAGAGAGAGTTTTTCGTTTGAGTCATATACAACGAATATTTATAGTCACAATGAAAATTTGCTATATTTCATGCATAATTATGAAATTCCCTAGTCGAAAAATATCAAGCAACTTTTAAAGAAACTGCAGATAACGCTACGAATATATATATAATATAACTAAGTTTCATAACGTGTTCAAAATTATTAAATAATCGCAAAGAAACAATTTAACAAAATTTTCAAATACATTGTGTAACACAGAAATATGAGAAACGATTTTCTGGGTGACCTATGTTTGAGTTAAATGATTCCGTTTTTTCTATAATGATTTAAAAGCTCTATATTACTAAAAAAGAAGGTAAGAATAATTTAATTTATTTAACAAGTGAGTTATGTATTCAATAAAGAGGCCAATATTTAGGAATATTAGGAAATATTTATTCAATATATATATGTATTGTATATGTGTATGTATTACCTAAATTTGACATATATCTAATTTATAAATTTTTCATCTCCCAGTTTTGCAAATGTGCAAGCGGTAGTTTTTTCATTTTGTACTTGAGTGAAAAGATGATCGAAGGTCTTGAGTAACAATATATATATATTAAGAGAATTAAAAGAATCAATTATATTGTAACCATTTAAATAAATGTTATAAATATGTTCACATAAAATGTTAAAGCATACTTTATTTATTAATAGTAATTACTTATTTATTAGTATTATAAAATAAAATAAAATAATGATCTATAATCTACATGTTAAAGGTAACTTGAAGGTAATTAAAAACCTTTCAAAGGGAAATCGATAACAGTAATTTAAAGCAATGCGAAGTATTTCTCAATTAAAAGTTAAAAAATGGGTAATTCTCTAAATACGTATACGTCTATGTATATACATATAAGTTTATAAGATAGTTCTTGTCTCAGTTTAATACCGTAGGAAATCGCGATATGGACAAGGTAGATACTCTTTTTAATTACTTTCGACCAAAGGTCAGAGTATTAACATAATACAAGAGCCCTAATTATAATCTTTATGTCTACTACATATATCTGTATAGGTATATTTTCAATGTAGCTTTCTCATGAATTATCTCATATTTAAAGATATTTTTTGACACAGCTATTTAACCTAAAATATAAAATTATTTTTATAGCATATTGTTTATATAAATATATCTTTTAATGTCTTATTTAAATGTTTTAAAGGCTTATAAATGTTTTTTTAAATAAAAAATGATTTCTCACGATAAAATTTATCTATTCTAAATGTAAGAAAATACTGCTTTTAGCATATTAGTCTTAGTATAGAATATTTTGTTTTCAATAAATGAAAAGAGCACTTTTGAATAAAATTGATTAATGAGGCAGGATGCTTCGTAACGCTTTGTCAACTGTAAAAAACTTAAGAAAATTAATTTTTTTAAAACTTAATTTTTTTGCACATGCAAGTGAATAATAAAGTTGAAACAGTTATCAAGAGTTATCTGATGTTACTGAGATTTCTCGAGGAACTACGGAGAAAACAATTTGCATTGCTGTCGAAATTAGATTCTTTATATATATATATATTTATATTTATAGTTACTTGTTTTTACCTTTAATATTTAATTGCAGTTCGAAAGATACTTTATAAAGCTACTTGTGTTCTGTTTTTGTATTAATTTGTTCTGAACAAATTTAAAAGAATTATTGTATATTATTGAAACTGAATTTGGTATCTCAATGACTATTTACAAGTAATATTGAAGGTATATTATTTGCCTATTTATTCATAAAAATCATAGTTTACATGATTTTAAATGTTAAAAGAATTAAATTGTCATATTCAACATTGTAACAAAATGACATTTTCAACCAGAAAAAACAAAGCGTCATTTATTATTTATTGTGAAGCTCATTGATTTCTGGTGAATGGTTACCCTCTATATACATACAAGTTGTCTGTATACATATGCTCGAATAGTTTGGCCTATATGTACCTACCAGTCTACCAAAGATAAAGTTGTTACAGCTGTCTCAAAAATATGATTTCCCTACAGTGTCACTAACCGGAATTCTCAATCTGTATGACAACATGCTTTTCTTCTGAGCCCCACCCCAACCTCTAATACCTACTACTAAGCGTCCCCAAGCCTATAAAGTGCTATCTTAACATTACAAAGATACTTGTATGCTATAGTGAGGTGTAGAGTAGCACTTAGTGGTTAAGAATAACAGAAATCAAGTTAGTTACTTTAGTACCATATTATGTTTTAAGACACAGGATTGGATAGTATGTTTGCCCATATTTCTGCTTAGGAAAAGATGGAAGTTAGTTAGGTATAGTATTCCACAAAATTAGGAGCAATCGAAAATGTTTCAATAATTTGTTTACTATATTATTTTAATAAAATGAATCTGAGAGATACTAATAGTAAATCAACCGTATACTATTTTAAAATATAAGTATTGATTTAACAAAAATTAAAGTAAACATCAAATTTAATAACTGTTTCAAAATTCCAAATCAAAATCAAAAATTAAAATTTAAAGCCAAATAGTTAATTTTGAACTATTAATTAATTTGATATAAAATATGCTAATACGTCTAGAATAAAGGACTTTCATATATTAAAAAAATATTACGTCGTACCTTTACTATGATATGCATAGAAGTAGAAACTTTTGATTGCTAACAAATTATAAAATATAGCTGTAATCGGTATATGTACAGAAATAAAAACATGTTTGACTAGATAAACATCCAATGAAAATAAAACTTGCATGTATTGTACACTCTATAGTTAATCTGATTTTTTAAATGAGTTACGGTAGTATAAATGCATTGATTTTTATGTTTTTTGCCAAATATACATGTTAGAAATTCGTTACTTCATGAGTAGGTATAGGATATTAATGCGTAAATTGTATATGCACTCATGTTTAGTATTGTATATGTATGTACCTACTTTAATGGTGAAAGTATCTGAGTTGAGAGTTTTATTTATCTGAAACAGGGATCAGAATGTATTAATTTTAATTTTCTTATAATATATATGAGAGTCTTGTTTTGCAATCTTTTCCCCAGAGCTGCTGTATTTGCAGTCAATACTTAATGGATCACAAGAAATTGTTCTTTGTCCTGTTCTGGATACTATTAGAAATGTGTTAAAGAGTTGGTAAATTTAAAAATCATGTTGTATAACTAAATTATCGTTTTTATTAAGCAAAACATAAACTTAATTTACTTAGATGTTTTAAAAACTAACCAAAATGTATAGTATATTATGCAAAATATAATTATAATTCAATACACAGATATAACACACACATATATATATACAAAATGTCATACAAATATTATTATATTTGCTATATATATCTTTATTTAATTTAATATATTCTTAGCTTAGAACTTTACGTACCTATTATATGACCAATGAAAAATGTTGATTTGTGCAAAATAAGAAGTATATTGAATAGTTTACTCCGTGCATCGTTTGAATTTTATATTTTAAATTTTAAACTAATAATTGTTAATTACAGGATTAAATTTCTTAGAATAGTAAATACCTACTTGATAAAAAAATAAATATTTTATTTAAATTACTGTCCTCCATTTCTATTTATTGCTTTAAACACTTCTAAGATTTTGTAAGAGAAAAAATAATCAATAAAAAATCAATGCGTATAATTTTTCTTATAACAAATGTTTATCGGTAGATATTTTTTAAAAGAGTTCTAAGGAATAAATATTAATAAAAATATCAATTTTATGTTATCTTAGCTTTGCAAAGCTAATTAACGACTAAAAGTTAAATAAATATTTAGAGTTATATCCTAAGAATAATAGATTATTATTCTTACAGTAAATATATAAAATGGTACAGTAATTGAAATTAATAGTGGGTAGACAGAAAAAAGAGAGAAAGAGGGAAGTGTCATGAATGCATGGAGTTGTTTCAGGGAATACTGGTAAATGAAATAAATATCGAGTGCGATGGTTTGTTTTACAGAAAGGAATAGAATACGACCGACCACATCACGATATATATATATATATATGTATTATCACGAAAATTATGAAATTTAACGTTCACTCATAATTGAAAGTTAAATTTTCAAACTTTTTTTACACACAAACCAAACTGTTCATAAGGTGACTGATTGATTGGCCATAATGGAATAAACTAGCTTTTCTTTGTTTACACATAATAGTTTCTAGTTTCCGATACACACATATATAGAAGATGATCGAATAGGAATAGACTATGTAGGGATTTGTAATCAAAGATATTTCAATATAGTTAAACTCATAATTGTTATGTGAGCGATATACATATATATATATTACGTTAGGAGATAGAACTGTTAGTGAAGTAATGATCAATTTCTGCTCAGAACAATATAAGTCAAGAAAACCACAATAATCCCACCAATTCAAATATACTACTTCGGTATATTACAGATGCCAGAGGAGACTAGGACAACACTGTTTCGCTCTTTTTAGAGCTCATCAGAGCCAAACCTTTGATAACAGTAATAAACGGCGAAGAAGCAGTAGGTACTTTACAAGGCCCACGCTGGATAGACATATATGGGAGATACAAGACAAAGCGCTGTCTTAGTCTCCTTTGACATTAGCAATATACCGA
Source organism: Invenusta paracnida (assembly GCA_036023295.1). Classification (NCBI taxonomy): domain Eukaryota; kingdom Metazoa; phylum Platyhelminthes; order Proseriata; family Coelogynoporidae; genus Invenusta; species Invenusta paracnida. The sequence goes on from JAYRBW010008364.1 coordinate 5,954, forward strand.
AGTAGTATATTTGAAAGGTGGGATTATTGTGGTTTTCTTGACTTAGATATAACTGTATTTCTTGTACTTTTGTTGTTTGGTAGAATAATAAAAGTATAAAGCATGAATTAAACGATATAACGGAAATATAGTACTTTACCTGGAAAAATTAAATAACTGTTTGAGTAAAAATATTCACTTATTATAGGTACAATAATTTAATTTAAATTGAATATGTGAAAATTTATTACTTATAATATATGTATATATTAACGCATTGGTGTTATATTATAGTGCAATATTATTTAATTGAATCGTGATATCTATTTGTTATTTTTATCATATTTTTGAGTCTATGTACTTATAATGTAGATTATAAATATGCGTACATATATACAAATATGTAAATGCTATCGCTATATTATCAAAAATGTAATTATTTAAAATGCTACATTAAATAAATATATCAATACAAATTATAGTTTTAAAATACATTTCAATAGTTTTGTTTAGACGATAAAAGCAGTTTTTATATTAAAATTAAATTCATCTTAAAATTACATATCCAGACACACCCATAATCATAATAATATATAATACTTATATATTGGATCTTTTAGACTGAATACTAAACATTTCGACAATTTCATACGATACACACATGTATACAAATTAATTAGAATAAAATAGTATAGACTAGAAAACACTTTTGTTCCGTCATGGTTGGGGCTTTGCGGTAGCTCTAAATTTAAACTATGGAATTGGAAAGCAATCTGCGTATCTTAAATTAAAATGTAATAAATTATTCTGACAATTACATATTTCACTCATAACCTCAAACAACTAATCGATTTAATAGCGATGAAATATATACTAACTCTATTCAAATATAAAGGTAACTTAAAAATTTATTTTATTTTATTTTATGCAATTCAAAAACTTTGAATTATAAACATTTTAAATTGTTTTGTGCGATATGATATTTATATAAAATTGACAACATTTCTGGATGATACTATGTATGCAATAATTGAAAAATTCGTAAAAAATAAAAATGTCTATTTCTATACACCAAAATTAAACCTAAAACAATTAGGGTTAAAATTGTTTATTCAATTTTCATATACTCGTATTTTTAAACCTTTTACAAATGACTTTATGTGCTTTACAATATTTCATTATGAACCAATTTTTAAACCGAACCTGCAACGTTCCATATAGTAGAAAACCCTGTTTATAAAGTTAAGTAAAACTATTTATAAAATAAAATAATCAGTTATCTAATTATGAAAATCTTTCCATCATTAAAACTATTCTTACTTGGACTAGGTCTTCAGTTTGGGCAATCTGAGCAATTGTTTGGGCCACTTCGGAACATGACGGCCCTAATATGAGTTGTAGATGGTGTTGAGTATACATGAATTTATAGAGTGCGTTCATTCCGATCCCATTGTCGCACTGAAAATACAAGGGGAGAAAATGAGAGGAGAATGTAATGGAGGTAGGTGGAATTACGTAGAATATATATAGTTTTAATGACAGCATACTAGCAGATAATCAAAGATAATATACCATTTATAATACAAAATAAACAGAATAATACAATTTCATAACGGGAAAGAAGAAATCCAATTTGAAAAAAACAAGAGGTAAAATGCAGCCGGATATGCGGTAGCTTGGAAATTATCAAAAATTATCAAAAATTATAATCTTTGACTGCAGGAAATAGTCAGCTAATTAATTAAGAATATTTCTTCCCCAATTGACAAACTATAACTTGTAGCCTGTTTCCGCTTTAATCATGTGAGCTTACGCAGATGTATTTGCAGTCTCGTTAAGAAATGAGTCAAAAGAGAATTATGTATTATAAGACGTAATCACATAACTAAACCTTTAAACTAATTATGGAGATATGGAGATAAAAGTATGTCGATACGGCAGTTAGTAGTCAACATAGATATATTGGACAGCAATATGAGATGGGCGCAATTGAAGACATTTTTTTACGAACAAATAAAATTTAGAGTGAAACAAATTTAAATCCAGTTTCAAAGTAACATTTCCGGCTTATATTTAAATATAATGCACCACTCGGAGCGTATGGACAAAACCTATTGGTATATTATCATTTTTAGATGCATTGTTAAATAATTGTGCTAATTATAATGTTGATTGTGTTAATTGCGTACTAATTTTTTTTATATACCGACATACATGCATAAACGATGTACGCACTGTTATATTTATATACACTATATACAATCTTGGATTTTTTTGTTTACAGCTTTTGATTTAATTTGAAATTAAATTGTTTTAATTAGTTAATTCAATGTTTTGAAAAAGACATGTCTAGTAAAACAAATATGTTGTTGTATTACCATATAATTTCTTAAATCGAGTGTTTGGATTTTTTTAATATAAAATATTAATTTTTATTTATCCTCCAAATATAACTATATAATATTCAGCTAATAGTTTAACGATGTGTGATGTACGATGTACGATGTTCATATTTTAAAATCAGATTGATTGAATTAAAACCTTTGTGGTTATCCAAAGATTAGTCAAGACAGAAACTTGGCTCAAGCAACGGGCATGATGAAGTAATGTCTATATATTACAACTCTATACTTATAAAAGGAAAAATACAACCAAATAATGTTCAAATTAACTATGTAACTATTTTAATATTAACATTGTGATCAAATAATATGCACATCAGACATACAATTAAAAGTAAATATTTGATAAGCATAACTATATAGAACAAATATTTTATTCAAGTAATTTTAGGTAGTTATTATAGTTATTTATAGTAATTATTATATAGTATAAGCAATTATAACATATTTTTATTCAATTAGGAATAAATTGATCAAATTATTGCTTGTATGTATGATCCGTGAATTAAATTCTACCATTGTATTAAAACAAAGAATATATAGATGCAATATCCGTTTTGAATTATATATAAATATTATAATATATATATATATATACACATCAATTAGAATTTGTAGTTGTTTAATTAACTAATTATTTATGTCGCCATTTATAGTACTGTCTGTTATTCATTGCACATACATGGAATCTATATGTAACCAGATATATTAATGTAAAGTATAGCGCACGCGGACGTAAGTTGATTAACCTCAGTTAAAACCAACAGCTTGGATAAATGAGCACACCCCAAAACATTTTAATACCTTATTTACGATCACAACTATGCTCAATAAAAAGCGATCATCTTATAAGGTGTGCTTGTGAAATTGGCGGGAAAACTATTGAAGGTAATTTAGATAGAGGGATATAAATACAAACGGACTTTTCTGGGAAATTGTTTCAATACTATGGCATCAAATATGCGTATAACACGTATTTTATATCAGGTTATGATAGTATATGTCTTACTTACTTTTTACCCACAGGTTGCTTTGTAAATTAGAAATAAAATAAGGTGGTAGACAACTTAGTCGCCATTTTTTGTGTTGAGACATACAAAAAACTCATTGGATAAATATAACTTACATAACTAAAAACTAACTTTGGTTTATTTCTCCTGGTTGAAATATTTTCCAAATAAACAACTTATATAATATAGTTAATTACTCTGTGCTGGTATATATGTATAATAAGTCATATAAAATTATACAAAATACTCAGTGGAAATATAATATAGTACATTAACAAATAAATTTTGTGTCTGCTTATAAACATTTAAATATTATCAATACATTTTTGTATAAAATGAATAGAAGAGAAAATGTAAAGTAAGATATAATACTTACTATAATATATGGATTGTGTTATAGAAAGTATTACACTATGTCAGTTGGTTCTCTGAGATATAACAATATAATTTTGATTGATTGATTTGTTATTTTATCACTTAGTTTATAAGATATTCAGTAAGAATAAAAAATTATCAATTTCTAAATCTGGAATAGTTGACTAATAGGAAATAAAATATAAAGATATATATATATATATATAAAGTAATAAATGTATTTCGAAATATGTCCTCAACACAGAACCTAATGTTGGAGAGTTGCTTTTTGTTTTCAATTGTAATTTTTCAAGTTTCTGTATAATTATGCATATTTATAAAATAAACAGTATATTTATACTGCGACGAGATCTGAGTAGAATTTTATATGAATAAATTTGCATAGTACCAATAGATGATATTTGATAAACGGAAATAATAATATAATGTCAATATTACAATATTACAATCATATCTGAAATGTCTCAACTTTAAATTAAAAAAATGAATACATTTGTATTATATTTTCTAACGTTATTTAAGCTTGGGTACTGTTTATTATAAGATTTTTAAATCAATGAGTTATTTAAATCATGTGCACTATTTTTAACAAATTTTATAAAGAAATGAGAATAATTATTCAATAAAAAGTTTAAAATTATTATTTATTAAAACAAGAAGTAATTCCAATGCGTCAAAAAATGGATTTGTATAATTTAAAATATTTGTAAGTAGATATTTTAAATATATATGATAATATTTAAGCGCGTAGCTGATTTATAAAAATAAATAAATAACAGGAATCAAGGCGTAACATTGTTAACTGGGATTTCTTTATAGTTTAGAAGACACCCAGATGCAGTAAGCTTAATGTATACTTTGACGTAGTGTACTCTGTACTTATTTATGTAGTCTATAATCAATGTAATCAATGTAAAGAACACTCCCATGCTTGGTGCTTTTCAAGTGTTTCTGAAAACATTACACATATACATTATTATAATTACTTTGTTATAAATATAACTCATGACGAAACATACGCATATATATAGGTACTAAATAATATATAATTATATACCTAGGTATATCCATATTTTCAGAAGTACAATATATCGAGATATTAAATGTTAATGTTCTCTCTCTTTTAACATAACAAAGTTTTATAAACGTTGCAATTCTTAATATAAATTCTAATATTGTCATTTTTAAGCATGTAAAATAAAGCAAATAAATACCCGAATAAGCAGTTATTATAAAAATAATTATAAGATTATATATAGTAATTGTTTCTTCATACAATGCGAATATCAAATTAAGAAAATAACTAAATTAGGCAAATATTACTAAACAATATATAATTAAAGTTTTGTAAACAAATGTTTTCCTTATATCTATATCTTGTAAATTAAAATTTAATCCAGTGTATTATTTACGTAAATGGAAATATTAATTATTTTGAGAAATAATATAGTTTTTCCCCATTCTTGATAACAGTTTAAAGATTATTTTTTAAATTTAGTAAGTTCGTTTAAACACAATTTTGAAATCCTTCGATATCCATAAGTTCATTTTGATTTTCTCTCAGTTGTCGTTTGACTGCAGCTTTAAAACAAGGGTGCATCTGCTCCACTGGATTAAAAACAGACTGTATGGAGGCAGCATATGGAGATTCACTCGACCTTGTATCTTTTTTTGCATTCTCAAATGAGGTCGTCCACCATAATATATTATGTGAACTTGTTTGTTTTCAGGAAATACAACAGCAATTTGGTCTATTAGCTCATTCAGAAATTACTGCAATGTTTCTCTAGGGCTAGTAGCAGTGTTTAATTAATCGATGATGAATAAGGCCAATATTTTGGTTTATAGCGAGTGTTACCTGCAATCTGTCGACGTATGAGACTTCCCATATTAGCACGGCCTCTTGTACGTTGAGGGTATATGTTGTAGTCACATTCGTCAATATATACGATATTGTCTTGCGCTCCCAGATTGAAAAAACCATTGTGCATACTCGCGTCGTCGTTCGAGACTTCGGGGTGTATTGCGTAAAACCAGAACATCCGCTTCTTTTCTAGCAGTCTTCATTGTTATTAGTAAACCGTCTAATATTCTTGAAATTGTTTGAACGCATATAGATGGAGTGTCTGGAAGTTGTCGACGGATCTCTTCATATAATACATTTCAATGTAGAAAATGGATTATTTGCAACATGTTGTTCAACAAGATCTCTAATTTCTTGGTTTACTTTATGATAAGTTTGTTCTCAAGTAGGTATACTATCTTCTCGATCTTGTTGAATATACGCACGAATCACAGAGCGTGCGGTCTCTCTGTTGATACCAAGAGTATTAAATAAAACGATATAATCTTGGTCTTCAGAATTGAATGCAGCTATTAATCTTCTATGATCTCTATTACACACAGGATTTCTCGGCATTATATAAAAAATTGTTTTAAATGAAACTAAATTACTCTTATATATTTATATTCTTCATATATGATGAGTTGTATTGAAGTTATGTCTTATTATGAAAATTCTTATAGGAAAATGAACTTTCAATGTGGTAAATAGAACTCATTAACTATACAATTATGATAAATAGTAATCATTTAATTGTATAGTTAATTTATTATTAAATGCTATATTGAATTATTTTATTTTAATACAACTCACAATGTGTACTAAATAACTTATTATTTGTTAAATAGAATTTACTATTTGTATATGCAGTAGAATTCGCCTATAACGACACTCCAAGGGACATAGCCAAAAGCAATGTTATAGACGAACTGAGGTTATAGACGAATTAGACTATTTTCCTATACATATACGTTTTTTAACATTATTATATTTAAGATTATTTGCCATTTGTATGTATGATTGTTAAAGAAGAAAGTTTAAAATAGAAGAAAGTTTATTTTTGTGGTAATAAAATATTATGAATCATACAATAAATTATATAGATGTCAGGTTAGCATGAATATTTATATAGTTACATTAAAATATATTACTGTATTGTACAGATAAATCTATGTAAGCAAGAACAACCCTACTGCTTCTTAAAAAGTCAACGATGTAAGCCTGCTTCTTTTTTAATAACGAATGGTCCATCAAAGTTGTCTGAACCTTATCAAGATGATTTAGTAGGCAAGAATTGATACCTTCGGTACACTACAGTAAATACTTGACCCTTTTTAACAGGGCCACCCCTATTTTGAAAGAAGGTGGAGAATTTGGCTTAGTCGAATCATCGTCATCTTCATCATTGGTTGGTTTGCAATGATGCTTTCCTCCAGCAGAGTTTACTGAGCTACCAGATCTGAATTGGCATCAACTGAATTGGAAAATTCCTTCGACTGTTGTTCTTGGCATCCCCAACTTTTTAGCAATTGCTGCCATGCTGGTTCCTTTCTTGTACAATTGTGCAATCTCATATTTTTTAATAAACTCTCTACTGTACGCTTTCTAGGCTCCATTTTATCAACTAAATGTTCTAATGCTATTGTTAGGATAAGTACTCTATGATTGTTAGTCTATAAAGGGAGAGCACCAACCAATAAATCCTTTGAAAAGAATAGTCATTGTATGCATGTGTATAACCTATTGGAATAATACACATTATGTAATCACAACTGTTCATATGTTGCCAACAAAGAGGATTAACTTACGAAATTGCACAAAGTATTGTACATGCACCAATAGGTACTAATAGAATGGTGAGTTACAGGTACCTATACATATGTATTATGTACTTTGTAAATGTTAGCAAGTTAG
>JAYRBW010008375.1:0-13476 GCA_036023295.1 Invenusta paracnida
ATTTTCTCCTAACATAACGAAAAATAAATCACTGGGTATTAAACAATAATCCACTGTTAGTGGGTGAATAAATAGTACAAGGTGACGTTAATCACTTCAATTGATCCTATTACGTCACCTTGTACTATTTAATAGCCTGTCTCACTGTTTTTAATTATATTTTATCGCACTCGATAAGGGAAGTGTCTCTTCCGAAAATGTGTGCAAAATACACTTTTATTTCATCAGCTTTTGCTTCATCTATTATATTTTAACTTATTCATTATGTTTTAAATATTTTTGAAGTTTTAGCATACCTATCTGCCATTTCAAATTTACTTCTATTCGCTTCTTGATATTACTAATTTGTATATAAATTGAAGGTGCGTTTATTTAGTATTCATTTATAATACTGTCATTTTATTATTTTCAATTACAACCTGATTTCAAGTCAACAGTTATCAATCAAAAAGAGATTCACTATTAATTGATTTTAAATTCAACTCAGTTGTAACATTCTACCTCTTATTTTTCCTCCTCTTAACAATATGCTTGGATTTTATTTTAGAAGACTAATATTACAAAGATTTTAAGGTAGCCTGAGAAAACCAATTTTCTTTCTTTCTTTTTACAAAAATAAAATAAAATTCAGTTTTAAATGCATTTCGTGAATCGTGGTCCACTTTTCACTCTTGAGACGTCTTTTAGCGTCAGGGGTGAGTAATACTCAACTATAGACGCCGTTGAGTAGACTTAAGATGAAAGTGTCCCAATTTTAAAGGAAATCTTTTCAAGATATTCTTCGTCTCTGCTATGTTCCAGACAATTAGACCTCTTCTCACACTTTTGTCCCCTTTTTTGCCTGAATATCTTAATCCATCCATCTCTCCGTGAGGTTGCTGACTTCCTTGCTCTATTGATCCTTGTAATTCTAAGTAGGTTTGGGCTATAGGCTCACCAGCTAACACGATAGAACTTGGCGCCCTTCATTATTGTTCGTCCAGATTGTCAGAGTAGCGAGAAGTTTACCACTAGGACGTCTAATTAATAGGTGTAGTCTGCTATATCTGTCAACCGCGTAATCAATGAATCAAAGTTATTTAGTTTTGTTTGATTTTAGTAGGCATAATGAATGGCCACTGTGAGTAACATTTAGCGTTCATCATTTTAAAATGAAACACGCTTTCGCTGTTATATTTCACAATTTCGAAGTCAATAAATTGAAAAATAAATAAACTCAATATAAATACCAAAAGCTATTGGCAGAAATAGCTATATCTATCTTGTCATTTTGATTTATAGAATTCTAGTTTATAGTTGAAACTTACCTACCAAGTGCCAGTCGCGGTAACATAAGGCAAAAAGCATTCTCTGTGCACTACATTACGATTGAAATTGGCAAATTACTTGCTAGACAAATGAAAAGAATGCGTGCACAGGAAAGCCGTGTTACTCCTCTCCAACACTCTTCTTTTGCCTTTCTTCCGTTCCAGTGCGAGACTCTGAGACAACAGGCGGACGAGTCGCGTCAACTCAAGGACGAGCTGGACGTGATGAAGGAGCGAGCCGACCAGCTGGTCAAGTACGAGTCTGCCGTGGAGCAGTACCGCCGGAAGGTGGACGAGACTGGGGAACTGAGACGGCAGAGTCGCGTGCTGGAGGAGCGAAGCTCGGGCTATCTGCAGCGAGTTATGGAGCTTGAGGAGGTGGGTTGGTCCGCCGGTTTTAAAGGGCCGAGGCGCTACCACACCTGTGCCAAGCTGTCTTCTTTGAGGAGATGGTTGTGTAATTATTGATTGTTTATGCGGTGTATTATAGGTACAGACTTGTATATATGACTAGAACTCGTCTAAAAATGTGTAGTCGGCGAAAAGCTGGCTTCGACGAACAGCCAATCAAAACGCCCTTTTGCCAGGCATAACTCAATCAATACCGGCGATATAAAGCGTTTTGATTGGCTGCTTGTCGGTATCGCCAGCTTTGTGCTGATTACAACGTTTCCCGTATATTTAGTGACGAGTTCTCCATCTAGCTAAAAGTCTGGCGGGTGTATCCTTCGTAAACTTTCTTTTCTTTCTAAACTAATGGCGGTGACGTCAGTGTAGCCAGAGTTCTTCTTCACTCTATTGCCCTCCCCTCTCCCCTTGTCTACCATACCGTAATCAGGACCTGCGTAAACAGGGGAACCTGCGGGCCCAACTGGACGTATACAAGCGCGAGGTGGAGGAGCTGCAGACCCGCTGTGCCGAGGAGACCAAGAGAGCGGACATGAGCCAGGTGGTCTCCAAGGAACAGACGGAGGCTCTGCTCAGAGACAAGCAGGTGAGTTGGCTGGCTTGAGTTCGCGCTCGCCATATTATAATAATGGCGAATTAGGAATTATGAATACTTAAGAATAAGTATTGCATTATTGACACTTAGACTGTTAAAGACATCTTAATTTATCCATGATTATATTAATAAAACAGTATATTAGTAATATTTAATAAATGAATCGACGTCTGCTGGATACTTTTAACTATTATAGAATTATCCACTAAGATTTTTTTTCTTCATAACTTTGTCTATATAATGGAATCCTGTAGTCCAGCGTTCCTCTCTTCTTCTCTATCTTCAACGTTATATGCAATCTAATATAATATGTATGTTGGTGGTTATCCATCACAAATCCGCACAGACAGTGAAATAGCGGAGGTGTTTCCAGTAAATATTGGCTCTTTCCACAAACGCCAGGCTTACAGGCGATCAAATCTCGCCTCACAGTCCGTCGGTGTGAGCTCATCCCTTCCATCGGTATACCGATCCTCTGTTTGTTCTATGCCTGAACAAACGGATCAATGCCAATTACTCACCTCCGTGAATTATTGAAATATAGTTCTTTCTGAGCCACTTTGTGTCACTTCTCATGCCTACTGCATATTGGCTCCTTCGTTATTTGATTAAAAAAGAGATTGTTCTACATTCTACATTCTGGAAATGTCCGTTTTCAGATATAGTAAAATATATATCACATCTTATTAAAATTTGGATTGTAGTAATTATTCCTATCGATAATTATTTTATTCTATGATATTGATCTGATATGATTACAATAGACAATATTATAATGTTAACAATTAGGATAGCTTTGCCTATTCAATTATATGAATATCTTTGTTTTCTTTAAATTCTGTTTCTGTGTGCAGTTTTGTGTTACTAATTGACACAGATAGACAAGTTTACTACTAATCTATCAGTCTTGATAAGTTTTATAGTGGAGATAGTAGAGGCTATATAATGACTAGTGTCTTACTGTGTAAATACTGTGTAAATACTGTGTAATTAATGTGTAAATACTGTGTAAATACTGTGCAAATACTGTGCAAATTCTGTGTAAATACTTTGCAAACACTGTGTAAATACTCTATAAGTACTGTTTAAAGAGTGTATAAATATTGTTCTTACACACGTTATTTCCTTCATGATTTATTCTTTATGTACGTTTAAAATCAAATCTTATCGTGTAATATACTCAATACAATTATGCCAAATTCATCAAAGCTATTTTTAGTATTACGTTGTTTTTTTTTCAAATAGATTTAACGTAAAATTAAGTAGATCTCTTTAATATTTCACTTAGTTTGAGTAACCTTGTATTTATTATTCCATTTGTAGCGACTAATTGCCGAACGCGATGCAATGCGTGAACGTTTGGAGGAGTTTGAACTTATGGGTAAGTTTATGGCCGCTACTTTACTGTGTACAGCATAATGGCAGAATTGAATCAATGCAATGATGCCAATTTTATATTCATTCATCTAAATTAAGATTGAACAGAATAGAATAGATATAAAATTACATGTAATGCAAAACAAAAAATACAAATTTATACAAATTTAAAAGAAAAATAGAATAAAACTTTACAAGTTATCAAATTCCCGCATAATTTTTTAAAAAGTTTTGTCGTTTTAAAATGTCTTTTCTATGTGGGTTAAATGATGTGCGCATCTCTTTTGGATGGACCTCTTTGTATATGAACGGATCTTTTCTGATTACAGACGGCCAGCCGCATTCCGAGGGTCCTGGTTCGAGTCCCAAGCCAGGTCCTATCTCTCTTGACTTGATGCAACTGCCCGCGGAGGTGCAGGAGCGGATCCGACGCCTGGAGAAGGAGACCAACATCCTGAGGACCAAGTTAGATGACCAGGAGGCGGAACAGGAGAAGACTCTGGACCAGGAGAAGAAGTGAGGGACCAGTGGGGGGTGGGGCTGGCGGTTGATGAGTTATTGACACTTAGCTTGACTTAGCTTCACATAATTCAAGTTTTTATTTTTAATCGACATTTCAAAGCGACGCGTCTTGATGACGTTATTAGAGGCCTCGACCAATCACAGGAGCCGTAGCCTTTTGCGAATTCCCGCCAATATTTGTGGACGCGGGTGACGGATCCTGATTGGTGGGCATTTTTGCTGCTGTGGACCAATCGCTGACGAGCTTATATTCGAATTCTTATATTCATGCAGTTATATTTAAAATATACATACTTCCACGTGTAGTCTAATTGTAGGTCTTTTTCTTAGTAATAGTTATTTTCGGAATATATTTACCAATATTATGTATTTCACATTGATGACAAGACGTTCTATGTCGATATAATAATATGCATATTGATTATTTTTGTAATTAAACGGTTGTGTCTGGAGATTTTAGCTGTACGTCCGGAATATCTTTAACTAGTTTTTATGACGTCATCATATTGTAGTATATAGCTGTGTAATTGCTTGTTAACGAAAGATTTCGTACAAGTGCATTGTTATGTCTCATAAACATTTAACGCTGGAAATCTGTATAGTTTGCAGCAGGAAATTAACTATAAAGTATAATCGTTACTTTACTTTTAAGCTTTGATAATCCAACCAAAAAAAACACCGCAATTTGCTTGGCTGGTAATGAATATTTATGAAAACAGCGAATTGGCAATCCTTTTCTGGCGGAATTACAGAGCCACTACTAAGATGCACTTAACAAGATGGCGACAAGATTTGATGCAATGAATCTGATAGAGGCGCCACAAGAGATGCTTTATTAGTGTGCATTTCCCAATTAATGTTTATATGAATTCTTGGCAATCTTGATTCTGTTGAAAGACAACGTTGCTGCAACTAAAGATTGTCCATAAGCGCATTTCTGTACTTGTACTAATATAATTTATAGTTCTTTATATACATATATTATGGCAATATCGATACCGTTCAACTAAGTTATTGAGTATTTCATTATTCAAATTTTAATATTACTAATGAAACTATTGAGTTAAATTTATTGATTTTTTCTTATTTAATTAGTGTGTTAATTTTGAGAAAATTAAATATAAATCTGTTTTAAAATTAATGTATTGTTCGACTATATTATACGCCTGTGTTTCGTTTCTAGCTATATTTTCACTCGTTTTCCCGTCATAGAATAGTGTGTATATTCTACAGCTTATGCGTGTTTAGTTATTAAAAGGGAAGATTATGACAAACTAAGATTGACAGTTGCTAGACTGGGACAATTGGAAGGATAATAAGAGACTAGAACGAATAGATGGAATAGCACAAAAGGCGACCGGAAGCTTTCTTTGCCCCGATTTGATGCAATGGAGGAGCTTATTTAGAAGGATATCATTTCAAATGGACTGTGATATCCTTTATAATATGTCTGACCCGATATATTCAAAATAGGTTTTAATTTGTCCATTAGATTGTTTGAAAAATGTTTCTGCTTTTCAGGTAGCAATATTTTATTCTATTTTTGTAAATAAATATATTATTATTTAGTTTAAGCATCGTTTTTATTTAATGCTGATGGCTTTTATTTACCATTAATTATATACCCGAAGGAAAAAAATGATATTTCAGAAGATATTTAGAGGAGAATTTCTGCCTGCAAATCAGAAGTACTGGAGGCATTAATTCAATTTTCTTACTGAGCTAATCAGTGTATTGATTATCTGTAAGTAAAATAACAGCTTCAAATTACCAGTAAAGTATTTACTTATCTGCCGCTGTTTTATACATACTAAATATGTACTATACATAATTGTAAAGCGTATTTATAAAGGTGATTATTATTCTCTAATTTAATTCATTGTCAATCGATTTTCTATGGATCGATGCGTCAGTTTGAGACGTCACTGTAAGTTTCTTTAGATGATGCTCCCCCCTGAGGTACTATAACCTTCTAACTTAAATGACATATTATGAAAGGTGTACTTAATATATATCCTACCATTCACTCTTTCTTATTTAACGCAAAGGCTTCAGTTGATAAATAGTGTTACACTAACGCTACTGTAAGTTTCAATACTTGTACTGTATTGTTGCTGAGGTATTAAACCGTATCGCAGGGGGCTATTCACACTGAATGCGACACTTGCGGCGCGGGGCGGTGTTGCACATCGAAGCCCCATTAGGCTTTAGAGGAGTAAATAGGCCTTCACTCTGGGATTGCCATATTTTGAATTTCTAATTTTGAATTATATGAAGTTCATTGACTTCTAAAATGGCGACAATTTCAAAGGTCATATCCTGCAATTATTATTTTGGAATTTCTAGTACCTAGTCATTCCCTTTATTGTCTAAATTTGATATTTTTATCAGTATTTTTTACGCTAATCGTAAATGATTTCATTTTAAATACTAAGTTTTTTCTTTACGAACTCTTTCTACTATTGTATTTATGGTACTGAATAACGAGAACTTTATATTTCTGAACTACGTTGCATATGCAGGTAGCTATAATCTTACTTTGACAGAACATTTATAAAAAGAAACAAGGAATATTAACTTGTTATTTTAGATAAAACTATTAGTTTGGCTCAGATTTCATGTCACAAAGTGTACCAAAGATTGACGTATGTCTCAAGAAAGGCATTATGCAATCAATATACCTTTGCAAAAATCAATATATTATGACAACAATTACTAATAATAATATTTTTCAAGAGATATATTGCAGTATAGTCATTTTACCAATTCTTATTCATGCTTATTATTGTTACCCTTATAGTTTTCTGATTTCTTTTTCCGTTTGTAAACAATTCATAATAACTAATCAACAAACCTTTAATGTAATTTTGTTTCCTAAAAAACGTTTTTGCGTAAAGCAAGTTCTATTTTTAAAGACTTACATCACCATAATGCTCGCTAAGGGATGTCTACGTACATGTTTCGACGTGATTGTCTTGACCCACAGACGAGCAGAAAAGCGCATATTGGACCTTGAGCTTCGTGTGAAGGATCTGGAGCGCGACCTTCTGACCGCAGCCACGACGGGTACCAGTAGCGGTGATGGCGCCGGGGGTGGAGGGTCCAGTACAAGGGCGACTGGTGACCAGCTGGAAGCGGGAGTGGGGGAGCGCGCGAGGAGAGCGGAGGCGCGCGTCCAGGAGATGACGGAGGAGGCTGAGAGGAGAGAGAAGGAGGTCCGAGTCATGGAGGAGAGGTACAAGAGGTACCTTGAGAAGGCCAAGAATGTGAGTTGGGCTTCTGTCTGTCACTTATTATAGGCTATGCGTGCACGGGCTGGACGATATTAAGCCATTGAAGGTAGCTATATGGGGACGACAGGGTGATCGATTACAGTTTCCACAGACAATTAGAGGAATCTCACAGGCGGAATGAGGGGCTAAGGAAGTAATTCAAATTGTATTTGCTTGCAAAGTATTTAGGATTTGTTAGTATAATTCATTGAATTCTGTGTTTAAATCGATTAATAGAAAAGCAGCTATGATTCTTATTTTAATTCTTTCTTTCTGTTGTTTTCTTTGAAATATCCTTTTTAGTATATACCAGCTACGTATAGCATTGCCTTTTTCGTTGCAACCCCAGGTGATCCGGCAGACCACAGCTAACTGCAAGTGCATGGAATCCAGCAACGGCCACAGTCAGGGCACGAGTCCTGATCTTCAGACCCTTAAGAACCAGTTGATGGGCAAGGATCGAATTATTGACCGATTAGAGGTATGCATTGTGGTTGGTTCGCTGTGCTATCGAATCATTGTTAGCCTGCTAATTTCCTCCTTTCTATATTATGTATCTCCATTTATGGTTATGGTAGAAATTATCGTCTAAATTTACAAATGAGTTAGATATAATTAATTTTAAACTTAATTAGATTAATTTTTGATTTATAGATTGATAGATAATCTCATCAATGAAGCTAAAGTTATTGAAAGCATTTAAAAAACAATTTAAATATATTTATGAACATTTTTATAGCAACTTCGCAATTAATGGTGGATTTTTATCGTGATAAGATGCCAACTTGACCCGAATAAAAATATTCCCACGTTTCTGGTGGTTTTTATAACGACCGAACCTGCTTCAAAGATTCGTTTAAGTTAACAGATCTGCTTGCTGGCACTGTGAGATTAAACTTTAAAGAGGGGCCACACCAATTATAGCTTACAGCTGTTAGTTGCATGTATACAGTTGTAAGTATGCTGTGCTAATTGTTACAGAAATATACAGGGATCCTCAGCCATGGAATTCCAGGGGGATCCCTTGCATTGTAGTCCTGGAAAATAATGAAGGACAGAAAATTAGGCAATAGACCATTTTTTCTGGTAAAAAGACAACAATAGCAAGGCAAGCATTTCGTCATTGCTTGTATTGTGTATTCCTGGAGTCTGTGGTCCAAAGGGAATGTTCTAGAACGCGTCATCTTCGAACGGTATAGTCACATATAAATAAAGGGGAACCCTCGATAGTAGCCTATAAGTAGGGCTCTGTATGGAGATTTGAGTGGTCACCAGATAGAGAAATGCTCACTCTAATATTTGAGAATACCCACTGTTTTCTCTCCTATCTCTGCTCTCCGATTTTGCCCAGTCCTCATCCCGTTTATGACTGCCATTCATGGTTATTCGGAATTACTCTAAGATATCGTTATTGTCACTTATGAGAGCTAAACTTCCGACTTGTGGTTGTCATAATTGTGATAATGTTGCATGCATGTAATTACAGTAATATACATATTATGTAGATACTATATTTCCACCATGTGCTAATCTTTCTTAATCTTAGCTAACCACTTAATCTTTCTTTATAATATTATTAGAAGAGTATAATAACTGTGTTGTCATTTACAGAGGTGCATTAATGCTTTCACATCCGTTAGAGATACCTTCTTGCAAGTCACTCAACATGCGCAATATTACGATACAAGTTGAGCGCACATATACATTACCATTTCCCCATTTCCTGTACATTATTTTTTATTTCTAACATTCAGTGTGATAAAGGAACAAATATCTGTTTTAAACGTTGAAGTATATATTAATTTGTACACATACATACATACTCTTCTTTAAGGCAAGTCGACGTCCTCTGTGCAATAAACTCGTATTTAGAAGGCTCAGTTACTATTTCTATATTTAATAAAGACATGTGCCGTGATATACCAACCATTTCTTGTAAAAGCAGGCGGATTCTTGCAGTTGTCATGGCGATACAATGCGAATCGATTGCCTTCAATTTATCATTAAACAGAAAGAAGTTTGATAATATTTTTTCTTCTACTGCATTTTCTGTGTCTTCATTTTTAGGTAGCGTACCGCTTTGTAAGTTTATTTTTATAGACATACCTTTTTAGTAGCTAATTAAATGTGTCAAAGTAGTTAAGCTTAATCTTAGTATTTTTACTCTTCAGTCAATATGTTTGTAACCTTCCATTATTATGTGACTTCCTCTAAAATATCAAATTTAATATCTTTTAAGAATTTGACAAAATTATCTACAGTAATACACGGCTTTTACATAAATGTGCTGTGCTGTATTTAAAAAAACTTGTCTGTTTTCTTCATTAATTACAGTTTTGGCTTCAAGA
The DNA here is from genome assembly GCA_036023295.1 of Invenusta paracnida. Lineage (NCBI taxonomy): Eukaryota > Metazoa > Platyhelminthes > Proseriata > Coelogynoporidae > Invenusta > Invenusta paracnida. The sequence goes on from JAYRBW010008375.1 coordinate 9,830, forward strand.
AATTATGTAACCTTTTGCTAATTTAATGTAATAATAATCTAAAAAAACTCCCGTAATTATCTCTGACTTTATCTACGCTGAATATTCTAGAATTATATCTTCATGCGAATCGTTATGACAAAGTATTTTTGCCACCCTGCCCCGGGCATGTCTCCAGAAGCACCATGAAAGCTCCCTGGCTCTGCGAGAGGACGAGGAACGCCTTGTCGTGACCGCCTGGTACAATCTGGGCATGCGACTCAACCGGAACGCGGCTGACGAGCGTCTGGGCGGGAGCAGTGGCAGTGGCAGTGCTGGGAGCGGGGCGGGACAGTCCTTCCTAGCTCGTCAGCGATTGGTTCACAGCAGCAACAATACCAACCAATCAGGAGGGAGACAGGCGACTTCGTCACCCGCGTCCACAAATAGTGGTGGAAGTTCGCAAAAGTCTACGGCTCCTGTGATTGGTCGAGGCGTCTGATGACGTCGGTCATCAACCCGCGTCGTTTTGAGATGTTGATTGAACGTTTAATTTTGCCAACTTGAATGTGCCGATAATTTTAGAAGTTTGTCATTTCAAAATGTAGTTGTTTCGTTACTCAATGCTTTTACTATGGAATATATATGTTAAATATGTTGACCTGATTGATTACTTAAATTCAAATTGCGCAGTATTTAATAACCAATAGGAAACAATCACCTCAAAATAATCCATTGAACAACAAACTATTAAAATGACCTGTTTTAAAAGAAATGATAATCAAGGCATTCGAAGTGACGCAATTAACGTATGTCAACATTTTAAAATGTGTTTCTGTATAATCCTCTTCATGAATAATAACGTCTTTCTTGTCTCTCCACACGTGAATGTCTTACTATACCGACTAGCTACGTGGTGGCAACCTGACTGAATACTAAATTGCGCCTTTCAAGTGTCTTTTTGTCAACCGATCACCACATTTGAACTGTACAACTAACCACTGAGTTAAAAACATACTAATGAGCAGCACATATTTTTGCTAATAACAAATTCTGGTTGAACTGAATTAGGGAATTGCTGTATAAAACAATAAACTAATATTGTATTTGAAATTTTGAGGCAAAATCTTCTAAGGTCAACTTCATACTCTTATACTACATTTTCATGTTTTAAAACGTTTTTTAAAGAGCGTTTCGCTTTTGTCATATCATAATTTTATAGCTATCATGTTACCTAAAATTTAGGGTTAATGGACCTCTTTATTGTATTGATTTAAGAGATTTATTAATATACCTATATAATTCGAAATATTGAAAAATATACGCCTCTCTATTATTTTTTGTAAATGATTATGAAAGACATTTATATCATTCTACTGTTAAGTAATAAAAATATATTTAAGAGAATTTTATGTCTGGTATGATTAATTTTGGAAATATTATGATAACAGATTCATTCTGTTAATGTATTAATTATTCTTAGGTTATGCAAACATGTATAATTTTGACCTGAAAGATAATGATATAATTTTAATATGTATATATATATATATGTAACCATATTATTTATTCATATTCATGTTGTACGTTTTTACTGTAAATTATGCTCACTTTCTGATTTTTGGACCAACGAACACCTTTGCCTTCTCTTCTCTTCTACATGCACTGACACAGACAGCCACGCAGCATACTATTTATCTTTTATTGTATATTATTACTATCAACTATGATATTTAATATGTATATTCAATGTGTTTTATTGATGTTGTGCTTTGCAAGTGTCAGAATTATTCACATTTTTTGGCTCTTTGAGCGAGAAATATTAATTGAGTTTTATACCAGGCCGCCCATATTATATACATATACTTGAAGTGTCACACACATACTTATAAACTTACACCCTTTTTACATTCTATTTAGCACTTACATAGTAGTTAAATACACAGACAGCAAGAAATTACATTTGTTGAATAAAGTAAGCAGTCATTTTCTCTCTACATTTAGGGTCAGTGTTTGAGTAATATTATCGATTGTATATTGGACATAATGTAGTACTGCAATTAAGAGCTGGGCATCTACTCAATACTTGAAGAAGATTAAAGTTTTAGATCAACTATTGTCCTTAATTGTCGTATTTTTTCTTCCTCTCTTTTTACCCCCATTTTGGGAATATCTTTCTAATGGCTGTATTCAAACTGCAGTTATGATTGCGCCCCATCATCATATCTCCGAATAACCTTTATTTCTATCATTTTAAACTTCATTGTGTTTCCGATAAGTTTACTTTTTATTGCCGATATCATTATGTGTTTCTACAGAATATATATATATATTTGTAAGATAATATTACCGTTTCAGCGGCCTTTTTCCTGTTTTCATGCATACAATAATAAATACTACAGCTAGATATGCTTGTAATAGTTATGATCATAAATGAAAAGCCCATTTTTATCATTTTAATATTCAGATTTGGACAAACTTGAAGCATATTAAATTTTATTGACTCATTTTAATGGGATAGTTGATGTGCTTGTGTTATAGTAAAGTTTCAAGCTCCATTACATTATCTTATACTGCTACGTATTATTATTGATTATTTAATTGCTAAAAGCGAAATTTAATGATTCTTTTAAATGGCTAAAATTGTGTCTCTTATATATCGATTATTAACTGCAGTTTCATTAGTGAATAAAACGATTCCAAATGTGTAATATAGACTTTTTGACAAGACGGTACAAAAATCGGAATATTCATTATCAATATTTTGTGCATTCTTTCTGAGTTTTCTGCATTTTTAACTTTAATATTGTAGTTAAAAAATAATGGAATCTTTCTTTTTGAATTTTTGCTGTATATATATATAATACATATGGAAGAGTAAGTTTTGAAATGCATTCTGGACTCTTTGTTTCTTCGGCTTGATTCTAACTGATGCCAACAATTATAACGGATAGACATATGTCCACAAGAAACTCTTAAAGCAAACTCAGATTATAATTTCTACAAATATCCAACATGCGTACAGTTTTTGATGCTATACGCTATAGAGTAAGTTGACATGGAAACCAAATTATCCGCATGTATAATAGAATACATAACATTTTAAGAAGTAATTATTTGGCAGAACTTGTGTTTCCTTTGCTCTTTCTGTTGACTAATACGCAGCCTACATAATACACACCTACTTATACACACATACATACAGAACACATGCATATACGCCTTATTTGTATTACCGTCATTTTATTTGCCCCCTTCCTCACCCAAATTACTGTATGCTACCCACTCCTTTCGCCACTTTTACAACATGTACCTATATATATATACATATACATACTGAAAGCGACCACGGCCACCATAGTTTACATTGGTGGTCGTATTTGTTCTCAATAATAAATCGAGTTGCTTACTATAATACATCTGGAGAGCTCTTTTTTGTTATTAATTACGGGACGTGAATGCACGTTTGTTAGTTGTAGATAGGTGTCATCAATCTTTGATGGGTTCTTTAGCTTGAATGAGTAATATAATTTTCATTTGGACCATTTTCTTAAGGGATAATTATATTTAATTGGGATTTTTATTGTTGTTTGTCGTTAGGGGAATGTAGTAATCATAGAGATAAGAGAGTATAGAGATGACACGCTTATGATGACTCATCCTAATTTCATACACACTCAGGGAAATCC
>JAYRBW010008386.1:0-13475 GCA_036023295.1 Invenusta paracnida
CCACTTTAAAACATTTTGAATTTTGCAAATTTTACTATTTAAAGTGGGGGGGGGGGGTGGGTATTTGTTGTTGTGTTACATAACGCTTATAGGGGTGTTTCAGTTGCGTTACAAAGCGTTACATGGGGGTGTGATAAAAAATAGCGTTACGTAATACTTGAACAGCCCCTAAAATAAGGAAATATTATAAAAACCATATAACCAATAAATGTATATCAATGGAACTACTATAATACTAAATTAAAGTATTCCCCGGTATATCATTATTTCATTGTCAAATGCAACTATATTATATATACATATTTTTATTTTGTGATATGCATGTACAAGGGTGTATAAATTATGTAATTGTATATTTTTATAATACGTAAATTGTTAGTTTTCACATTGCACTATAAGGGCCTGTGAATTTCTAAAGCTATAGGCTTAATACTACTTTACATTTTAGCATACCCTATTTCCTGTGAGAATGCTCTGCCCTCATGGTTTAAATGAAGTATAATGGCGTTAAAAAATATATAATATAAGTATAAGTAACGTTCTAAGAGTTTAGTACAGCTGCGATTATCTTCATTAAATCGGAGACAAAACAAAATTAGATATTTCCCCATATATTATACTTGAACAGTGTTTAAAATGGAATCAAAATATCCTGTAATATGTAAAGAGGTTCTTATAATTCATTACAATCATATAAATGTACATATATACAGAAAATATTTATAATCGAAATAAAGCAATCCATTAAATAAAATGGTAAATACACAGCCAGATTAATAACAGAAAAAAATTAAAGCACAAGAAAATTAAAACGCCTACCAAAAATAGGATCATTACAAAATGTAAAGTTCTAACCGTCAAGTTATACAGGTATGGACAAATCAGAACAGATTTTATAGAATTTTGCATATAAAATGTAAAAAAAACAATACTGCACAGTTACTTATCCTTACTTTTAATGTATACAAAATGTCATTATTAAATAGACCCATAAAATTGTATTAATAGTGTATTAAATAATTTTGTTTATTACAAAAATTACAATGTTATTACTAATAGTTGTAAATGCCTTGCAGATTCCAACATTGCAGGATGCAAAACATAATTTAAAGCCTGCAATTTTATTTAAAATAACGAAAGTTTAGATAATGGAAGTATTAAAAAGTAATTTAGAATGTTAAATTATAAAGGCAGGTGAATAAATAAAGTTAACCTACAAAACAATAAAATTAAAAAATAGTATAATTAAAATAAAAACAGCTACTAGTTTGGTACTAACTAGCCTTATTCAATAGCAAGCTACCATGAGTTTGTAATTCATGTAGATACAATTACCAAAACGATTATGCCTTGTATACGTTATAAATGTTAAAAGCTGTAGGAATATGTTTGAATACATTTTTAACGACGAAATGTGAATCTCAATTTTCAACTTCATCGGCAGGAATTGTGACATTATGGAAGTGAAGTAATTGATCATAAGTTTCAACAAAGCGGCGTGTGAGACGCAAATAGAAGTCCGGCTGATTTGGCTCATAGCTGAGGTAAGTGAAATCAGGTGTCTTCTTGGGCACAGCGGGCTCAATCTGCGTGCCCTCGTGCCATTCATTGAAAGTGGAGATGCCCAAAACGGGTGGTGGGCCCGCGCGCATCGCCCGCCAGAATTGGCGCCGGTAAAAGGCGCCCCTCCGACGTGGGACACTGGCCACAGAGTTCCAGGGGCGTACAGCTGTGTCCACGTAGCCAGGACCGAAGGAGGGGTAGAAGGGGACTTGTGCAGCGCGGCACTCCTCAGTCATGGTGACCCAATTGGAGCTTGTGCTGAAGGAGAAAGAGATAGTTTAGTTCTGGCTATTTAGTTAGTCTTTGTTAGTTCATTTTTCTAAATTTTAATTATAATTTGGATGGTGATGTGACGAGTTGTAACGCATGGATGAGATATTGCAATGGATTGTGGTATTAAAATTACTAATTAACTTAATTTACATAATTAAATAAACTATAAATCATCTCAGAAATTATCAATATTAAAAAAAGCTTAGACATGGAAACGAAAATTATTTTGAAATTAATAACCAAGTCGTTATACTAACATTTTCATACTCGTAAAGCCATAAATTGAATAAAATCTTTCAAAGTTCCATATATATGTAGTATATATAATATAGAGTGGTATATGATTTGTAACGGATTATTAGTTACCATAGATATTGAATAACATAATTAACTAGATCTATAATTTGTAATAAAAGTTAATAGAAACGTTTTTTATCACCGTTATTTTCTAGGATATCTGTATATGCTTTACTGTTTTGCTAGACAACAATCAATATTTAAATTACTCGCAAAAAGACCAATGAAAGGCATAAAAAATGATAAAATGGCAGCGATCTACTTTGGAATTGGCTTTTCTTAGATTGTACATGTAGATTCTATGTAGTTGAATAAAATATTTCATAATTATGTATGGTAAGCTACAATATTATATTTCGTTGGTGTATGAAAGTCCCACAGTTCAAAATCCCACCTTTCGTCTTAATTTCCAATATGAGTAGAAAATTACATAAAATAATTTACATAAATTATAGGAATTTATCACTAAAGAATTTCACAGGCTATAGTATGGAAGAAACTCACCTTGCCCAAGAATTGGCCTCCGTAGCAAAGTAAGTGTAGCCAGCATCGAAGCCACCTTTCTTGAGGGCTACACAGTCCTCCCTACGATGGAGAAGTCCGACAGCGAACACGTCATTAGAAGTTCCCCGAATGGAGAGGTACTCCGGTGGTTCACCAAGCAGATGCACCCAGGATCCCGCCCCAATCAGATATGAGTCGTAGATGTAGACAACAGGCAAAGGCAAGTCATCACTTGAGGAACCCCGTCGCTTTCGGCGATGTACAGCTGGATGCTCGGAGTATGACTTCGCTATGTAAGTGAGATCCTCAAGCACTGTTTGCATAGTGCGGCCAGCGTAGGGTTCTAAGTGAAAGGATACCTGGGGGCAACGAGGCAGTATGCAAATAATAGATTGTACAAGGAAAAAAAGTCAGGGAGTTGAAATAATTTTAAAATTTAAAGAGCGAAAAGAGTACAAGAAACGGTATAAGTAACGTAAATACGTCCAATAAAGCAGAATGGAATTAATACAAATACAAATTGTATTACTAGTAATAAGTAGGAAAGTCATTTTATGAAATTTTAGAGTTACTAATAAGGAAAAAACAAGAAAAATAGAACAATTCGAAAAACCACTGTTTAGTAATGAGATTTGTGGAATAATTTGTGCTAATAAAATAAATCAAATCTAATTCTAAACTTATTAAATTACCACTTCTTATATAGGCATAATAATAATTACACTAAATGCATTAGTTTGCAAATAAAAGCAAAAACTTTAAATTAAAAATAGCAATTATTTTAAACAAAGAAATAAAAGATTTAAACATTATATTATAAAATTAACATTTGTGAATAGATATTTGATTTCGTTATATTACAGAAGGTTGCGCAGAAAACAATAATACGACAACCACAAAGAAATATTTATTTTAGAATATTTTTCCACTAAAAACAAACCTCAATTTTATGTTGTTTGGCGATATTGAGAAAGGTTGTTACAAGGTGATCTGTAGGAACACCGTTTTGATCACGTCGTTTGGGGTGATACCAAGATAGTACCAATACACCTGGTAAGAACAAATCGAATAGGTCAATTAAGTCACAATTACTATATTATATAACCTTAGAAATTAAATGAAAATGCGACAATACTGTAGTAAATTAAAAATAAAAATAATAAACTAACAACACACTATCATATAGAACGAATTTGATCATATTAATATCATACAGATATTCCGATACCGAAGACACCCAGAGACAGAACAAAGTTTTCGCCGATGCCCTACGAAGCATGACTGGGATATGAAACACCATCTACCCACTTCCAACGCGAACAACACCGGGAACACCAAAGCCCCATCTCAACCTTTACGTCCCTGGGGGAAAAGTTAAATGGACCAATAAAGTCTCTCATTTGCGAGCTAAAACCAATAAATAAGGATAGTTCATAAAACAAGGACTCTGTAAGCATGCTTATCCAGAAAATATCCCGCGGAATGCGTGCTTAGCGATTTCTCTACTGCAAATAATCACCTTTGCCAAAAGACCCAAGTTACGTATACAAACTCACCCAATTTATCGTAATAAGGAAAGATGTTAGGCCATCTTTACTTTCGAAGTAATCGCCACAGACACGAATATAGTGGACCTCCGTTTTATATAGACCATGTTCACCAAGTCGCCGAAATAGGCAATTCAGAGTTAAATAAAAAGTCACCAACCTGTAGGAAAAATCTCCTAATTTTGTGGGTTTTTGTCCAGATTGATAGTATTTTCTACTTTTTATAATTAGGCTGATTAATTATTTACTACTACCACAAAGACCTGGACAACCTCACACCCGCGGTTTCAATGCACACCACAGCGACCGTCCTACTCGGCGCTTCCTCGAGCAGCTTGCGGTGACGACCTATTATAGATTCAACGTTTGAATATTTGCTATACGACCAAGATCTGCACCCGTAGCGGCTTAACAGGGCCTCACACCCTCGGCTTCAATGTTCACCACAGCTTCCTCGATCGACTTGCAGTGACGGTCTAGTATAGGTCCAACACTTGAATATTTACTATTATGTATAACGAGATCTGCACCTGTGGCGGCTCAACCCAGTATCACATCCGCGGCTTCAATGCTCATCACAGCGACCCTCATACTCTAACCTCCTTTCTCGAGTGACTTACGGTGACGGTCTGGTATAGGTCCAACGCTTGAATATTTACTATTATGTACATATACTATAAGATCTGCAACCAAGGCGGCTCAACCCAGTCTCCACTCGCGGCTTCAATGCTCATCATTGCGACACTCCTACTCTAACCTCCTTCCTCGAGTGACTTACGGTGACGGTCTGGTATAGGTCCAACGCTTGAATATTTGCTATTATGTACATATACTATAAGATCTGCAACCATGGCGGCTCAACCCAGTCTCACACCCGCGGCTTCAATGCTCATCACTGCGACACTCCTACTCTAACCTCCTTCCTCGAGTGACTTACGTTGACGGTCTGGTATAGGTCCAACGCTTCAGAGCCATCCATGTTCAGGGCTAGTTGAGTTGGGGCTGATGCATTGCTAAATATATAGTATTTTTTATATATATATTTAAAAGTCAAATTTCTACTTTTTAATAAATAATTGTCCATGGAATCTCTCTATACAGGTCAATAAGTATCTATCTTTGATATTACGTATATTGTTTTATTAATTGATAATTGGCTTGTATGTCTGCATAATCTCAATTAGTGGACTATGCTTTTGCATTTGCTTCTCCATAAATAACCTATAAACTTTACATATACTATTTTATATTACTTTGATGAGTTGGTTTAAATTCAAAATATAAGGTTTAATGTAATTGAAATTCCTTCTTAATTATTTTTTTACAAATAAATCTACTACAACGTCGAAGTCTATCCCGCTTAATTTATCTTTATTCTGCGAGAAAGCCACATCTATTGTTGTTATTATTATTAAGGTACAGCTATTGTCTATTAGACGATGCACCAAGAACAAGAGCATCAGCGATTAGCTTATAGATGCTGGAAGCTCTAGTCATTATTGCTAAGGAGAATAGGCCTATATTTCAACCGTTAATAAATCAGACTAGTCATTAAAAAGCTCTATTAGAATCAACGTAATAACCAAGCGCTAAGATACAAAATACATCTAAGTTGAACTGTTAAAAAGGCTACTATAGATATTTTTGAAAGGGGCCAACTTCGGTTAAAAATAAGTGTTTCTTCCTTTATTATTAAAACAAAAGTGACAGCGTTGCAAAAATGACATATAATAAAAAAAAGCTCCCTAAAGAAAAATAAATTTGAAGATACGTAGTACAGCCATTTAAGAAATTTATAAAGGCAACACGATTAATTGTCACAATGCTTGCTGTTAAAATTGAATATATAAATCAATAAGTAACATAATATGCATATAAAAATTAGAGCATTCAGAAAAATAAGAGAACAAAAATTCAGAAAAAAATCTTGGCAATGGTACAATTTAACAGAAGCAATGAAACTCACATAATACATAATTAGTTGCTAATAATAAGCGAACTAGTATTAATTGATAGTAAAAATAACACAATTTACACAAATGCCAAGAATTTTTATGGATTTTCCAGTTTATACATGTATAATATATTACTTAATGATCTATATAATATGCCATTTTTATAGCAATATTTTGTATATTCATTATAACGATTTAACCTTGACGCCTTTTTATATCAACTTCTTCGATGGCTATTCTAAAAATTATTTAATCATTTTGGCTTTGAGGAGTACGTGTCTCTTGGGTTTCTTTTTTGCATCGCTTTTGTTTTGGGTCTATTCTGAAGTATGATCGGTCCTTTTATCAATAAACGCGGTACAACAGTCTTACCTAACAATAAGTTACGAAATGAAAGAGCAGATTTAAAGTGAAAATAAAACTAGACATTAGACAGAAAACCATGTTATATGTATTAAACCAAAATACAACTCTTTCAAAGTAATGCGAAAAATGTTGATATGGCAAGATATTTTCAGGTTCTTATATTAATAAAAATGTTTACCTTTCCATATTCAAGCGTTTACACTGAAATCCACAAAATAGGATAAAACTCATATAATTAAGAAAACATTTTTTTATAAAAATTATTATTTACGCTGCATTATTAAATTCGTTTAATATAGTAATATATAATGCAAAAAATGTAATTGATACCAAATCAAAGACGACAGATTCGCAAAATAAATGCTAAAAAACGAGCTCCTTAAAGACAAAAATTTGAAATAATGATGATGATACGTAGCACAGCCATTAGAGAAATTGATATAAAAAAGACACCAAGAAATAAAAATGCATGATATATAGATCAATAAGCAACATAATATATCTATTAAACTGGTAATTTCATAAAAATAAGAGAACAAAAATTCAGAAAATATTCTTAGCATGGTACTTTTATAGAAGCAATGAAACTTACTTGAATACATAGTTGTTACATACTCAATAAGCTAATTAATATAAAAAAGTAAAAACATAATTTATATTATTGCCATACCCTTTTCTTAATTTTTGTACTCTTATTTTTATGAAAACTCAATAATACGTACATGTTATTTATTGATCTATGTATAAATGCATTTTTAACAACAAGAACTGCATGAATCTTTGGCATATTTTCTTATATCAATTGCTTCAATGGCTGTACTACGTATCATCAACATTACTTCAAAGTTTTACCTTTGACAAACTAATTTCTTGGATTTCATATTTGCAGTCAATTTTTTTATTGTACATATATGTCGTTTTATATATAGTGTCATAATTATTGTATAATATATTTACATGATAAAGGTTAACGTAAAATGTCTCAATTTTTACATGTCTCCCTTAAAAATTGATAAAATATAATTATGTTAGTACATGTATTTGACGAAATAGCAACAGAGATTTTCAGCTATAGCTGTAATTGATTTCTTAACATTAGTTTGTGATGAACTACTAAGAATTTGTATTTTCTTGGTACATTGTTTAAACGTACATATTTCTAATAAATCATCGATTTTGTGTTAAAATTAAAATGGAAATAGTATTAATAAAGTATAAAAATTGCCTTATGAGTTCATATACAGTTATTAAGAAAATTGAAATCACTGTATATATGTATATATACTTTAGAATAAATCATTAAAAATTCTGAAAATTATTTTATTCATTAGCATTTAGTACAAGTTCAGAATCGTTTTCTACTCTGTGTAACATAGTTCTCTTATTCCATTGTATTTCCTATTACTGTGTCTCTATTTGACTGTATGTAAAAAATATACACTAAAATAAGAATAGAAAGTCTGTTAAATATGAAATTGGAACTCACCAATCCCAGCAGAACGAATCATCTTCATATGTCGATGAATGATGGATGAATCCGAGGAGGAGTAGAGACCCAAAGCCGGATAATAATTGGAGCCAATATCATCCGGCGGCTGATGGGCTGTTTGTAGATATTTATCGGCAACTGACTTTACCCAGTGTGGTAAACGTTGATGGTTCCAGTGAATGTAACCGGCATTCATCTTGGGATTACCGTACCAAGAGTAGTAGAAAGTGTGGACATTGTAGTTTGGTGGAGGTGGGGGTCCCATATTTTCCTCCAGTGTAGGAGGGTGTTGGAGCTTGAGTGAAGGAAGTTTTACCGGGACCTGTGCATTCAAATTCTTTCTAGAAGACTGTTCCGACTGTTGTTGGTTTTCATGAAAGTTATTGTCATCTCCTGGTTGTCTTGGCTCTAGCGCTGTGGATTGATTGAAGACAGTAGACGAACTCAAATAAAGGCCAAAGGCAATGCCAATTATGAAGGAGACAAAAACGGTGACTACGAATCTCCGGTAGCCCTTGCGTAATAGGAAGCACCGGGACATCTGAAGATGTACAAACAGCACAATTACAGCGTAATGAATTTTAAATTGTGCAGATTGCATGTGTAGTAGTAAAAATGTAATAGCATCATTAATCTGAAGTGAGGTCCAAAAAACAGTATAAAACCCAATTAAGAAATAACATGTTTCATATTATATAAATGTAATTTTATTCCTTTTGTAAGACAAAATGTCTACATTATAAATCTGTACAATACTAAAAATATATGATGTTAACAACAAAAACTATTTGTATAGACATTTGACTGCAGAAAGGTCAAATACTCATTTTTTGGAAAATATTGGGTGGCAACCTTATTAAACTTCACAAAACTGACTCTTTATTATTTTTTTAATTATCAATATGGGTCTAGCAACACTTACACAAATTTATATAAAAATTATTTCATTAGAATACTAATTATAATACCAATGTATAAGTACCAATGATATTTATTTTAGTGCTCCGAAATTGATTTTAAAATATAAAACCATAGAATTCTATTGTTTTAACAATATATAAATAAACACAAACAAGTTGAAATTGATATAACTATTATAAAAAGCAAAACAAGATTTGTTGGAAACATTTTTATTAATACCATTGCAATAGGAAACGTTAAAAAAATGTTTATCAGCAAAATGACACGAAAAATTGAATAACATAAAATTCATTGTAATAATTAATAGAAAACAGATGAAAGATTAGATCGTTGAGTGATATTTTAACATACATAGTATAAGATAAAAATAAGTAGAACATATTTAAAGTTTCTTTGTATATAAAATATAGATCATTATGTATAGGAACTAAAACTTGACAAACAAAGTTTAAGTGAGATAATTGTAATACATGATTGTAATTAAATCAGGTTACATTTTAAAAATATTATTGTACATTGGAAAAGAAGAAAAGTGTTCATAATTACATATCTTTACATTATGGCTGTACAGTGATCTCTTAATGGAAGTATTTCTAATAAATAGTTTAAAGTATTCCTATAATATTTAAAATATAAAAGTTGGATTTTAAAATTATTGACAAATATTCCTTGAAAGCGTATTGATTAACTTTATCTCAGAAAATGAAGGGCTTTGAGAGGTTGGTATTGTAAAAAATCCATCCCTGGCATCAATATAAAGACAGGGAAACGAGAATTAAAAGAGGAAATACTTATAGCAAGCTGGTCGCCTAAGCGAGGAACCAGCGAACTACTTGCTCGGTGTAGGAAAGGCGCTATAAAGATTCTTCTTGACAGCGGCCAGATCCTCAAACAGATATCCCTCCAGTTCAGACACCGCTCTCTCTGGGACGTCATTCACCACCGAAAGATCAAAAACACCCGGTTCCTGGGCGAACTCCAGTTCAGCGGAGGCTTTTGCCAGTCGCGCTTTAATCTTATCCTCAGTCTCGGTTCCGCGACCTCGTAGCCGCGTCTCCAAGTCAGATATTTGGGGTGGTCGGATGGAGATGAAACGAGCCTGTAAACCACAAGGAAAGGGGTCATTTGGTACATTGATAAGTAGTGACATTACTGTTGTTTTGTTTTATTGTATATTCCAAACCACCTATATTAGGAACTTGTAAAGTATCTCGATGAAGAGGCAAGGCACTTCATAAAAGTATAGATATAGATAAATTCTCAGTATATTGAAGACTTATTCTTACATCTCAACTAATTAGTATATATTTATATTTAATTAAAAAATAAAATGTAATACTCTCTATAATAAACAGTAATTCTGTTACAATTATTGAAAAAAAGAACATACTTATACTTGTTGCGAAATTAAACAAGCATATACAATCAGGGCCAACTAAAAAAGAATAACTATTCTTATTAATAGTAATTCTTTTCTAGTTGTCCCTGATACAAAATATAGTTAATGCGTATGTTTAATTTAAAAAACAAAAAGTATAGGTCTATCTATACATAAATATTAATTTTGTCCGGACATTGAAGAATATTGCATCTATTAGATATATCAATTCTATTTTACAGTGAAATCATCTAAAAATCCTAATATGTATTATCAATCAAGTTATGGATTAATGACATGCAAATTTATAATAATACAAAACTTTGATAGTCATACATTATATTGTTTTTGTAAACATAATGTTTGGTATCACTTATAATCATGTATGATACTTAATAACTATTTTTGAGAACTTAAGCCACGGGAAAAAACAAAATAGTTTTTATAAACTATTAAACCTATGCAGTACATTATCCCCTGTAACTATAAATAATATAACGCCGCAATAACAAATGACCCACCTTGAAATCGGGGATTTTGCGTACATTGCGCACCCCTTGCATGTCAATATCGAGCATACAAATCCGACCTGAGGCCATCACCTCTTCTACCGCCTTCGTACTCGTCCCATACATGTTTCCCGAAAACTCGGCGTGCTCCAGGAATTCGCCCCGCGATATTTCAGTCTCCATGACATCTCGGGATACAAAATGGTAGTCCGTGCCGTCCACTTCCCCAGGCCGTGGTTTCCTTGTTGTATGGGAGACAGTAAATGCAAAGCAGTCCGGGTGGCGTGACATCAGCATCTTGAGGAGGGTGCTCTTTCCTGAGCCGCTAGGCCCACTAAGAATCACCGGACGCAACTGGAGCATGGTAACTAGGGGACCACGAAATACAAACATTCTTCTATCACGGATATTTGAGAAGTCCTTATATATAGACAGCTATAGTCCTTAAGGCAACAATATAATATAACATATTAAACAAAAGTTTAAAAAATTAAATAGATATCTATATTAATATCTGAAGGTAATATAATAAAAAATACATAAATGTATAATAACCTTGAATAAATACTAGACAAGAAGTGGAGAAATACTGGTATTGGGTAGCGGGTAGGTATCATAAATATATACAACAAATGTTATTGAGTATATTATATTACTGTACAAGTTACAAAGACAGTAAAGATTTTCGAAAGTAATTAAAAGTGCTCATTAAAACCCTTTAAGACTATAGATAGTAATATTATGTCCATACATTGAATGTTTTATATAATTAAAGCATACTCAAATTAAAAATATGTACTAGTAAGAGCACTAAATATCAACTATGCAACGTGAGTATTTAAAAGCACATGGTTATACTTATTTTATAATATTCCTATGGAACACTTGTTCATTGCTTTATAAATTTTGTTGTAAAGCTTAAACAGTGTCGATAATTAAAATTTTATAAAGTTCATTAAACTAAATAAAGATTTATGAAACTTCAGGTATAATATACACTAGACTTTTATTAAATATTCACCACTAGCCCATAAGGTACTTAAAATATTTTATTGGCATACTACTATATACAATATATATACCTTACTATGATAATATATTTTCCTAGATACAAACAATCCTTCCCCAACTAGTATTCCTACTACACCAAAACCTTCTTTTAACTATTATTCCTAATACAACCAAGCTTTATTTGACTAGTATTCCTAATACACCCAAGCCTTTTCCAACTGGTATACCTAATACACCTAACTCCTAAGCCTTCTCCAACTAGTGTTCCGAATATATACAAGCCTTCTCTAATTAGTATTCCTAATACACCCAAGCCTTCTCTAACTAGTATTCATAATACATAAATCTCAAAATTTTTTGAATTTCTAGTGCAAGGATCCTGGTGAGTTGTTGAACAGTGAGAAAATAAAGACATCTAAGCGCTCAGTTTTTCTGTCAAATACTAGCAGTCTCTCTTTAAAAATTGTTTGGTTACAAAGATCCTCATACTTTGTTTTGACCTTGTCAGCCTCTACCCCATTAAGCCAGTTGGTTGATACCAGATGTACCAGGGCATCATCTAGAAGCTTTTCTTTATGTTCATTGTCTGGTAGACTCATGATTTCCGGGTCTAAACATACACAGCCACGGGCGAATGAGTGCTTCAATGGACTATGGGCCTGTAGCTCTTTGAGGATAGTTACTAGAAAAGAGCTGCATGCTTTCATGAAATCTATTGAAGAAGTGATTCTATATAATATATTGCATTGTTTTTCAAAATTGCAATAAAAACATTCTGCACATAAAAGTCAGTTAATTTCTAAGATATCTGCATGGAAATTGTCTATTAATAATTTAACTATATATATAAATAGTCACTTTTAGTGTATACTGTATATAGTAATATTTTATTGGTTTTCCTAGAAATAGAACAGTTTTGTATAACACTTATATATATACTCATTTTAGGTGTATATTAATTATAACTTAAAGATATCATGCCAATGGTAGTAACAGATTAATAAAAACCAATAATAATTTAAATATAATTTTGAAAAGGTTAGTTAGTATAGTAAATGGTAAACATGAATTAAAAAAAATTTAATTTTATATATCTTAATTATAATATATGTCTTATTTTATTTATTTTAAAATATATATCAATACTTTAAATATATAATTGAAGGCTGGCCTTCACCTAGTATTTCGTTATGTAAAGGTTTCCAAAATTTGTAGATATAACCTCTGAAGATTTTGAAGGCTGGCCAATCAGATTTTATTGAAAGCCAGCGCATGCTTTCCTTAAATACTATGGAATGTGTTTACATAATCTGATAATTATAGGTACAAGTGTGTGAGTGTATTATGTAATAATATTAACCAATAGTTCGTATATCTTAAATACAATCGAATGAGTATAAATTGCATGCCCTCTATTGTCATATATTGATCCCATCTAATGTGATCACTGTTTATCGGTAATATTTAGCAGTTGTGCTTTAAGTTAAATACTCATTTATATTTATATCACTGTTTCCGAGTCACTTTATATACAGGGTGTCCCGTAATTCACTGTCGATCTTAAATTTTTATCTTAAAATCTTAAAGTGTTATGGAATGATTGTGAGCACACTAAAGCAGGGATGCGATCTGTGCGAGAGAAACTTAGTGACAGATTTGATG
>JAYRBW010008397.1:0-13473 GCA_036023295.1 Invenusta paracnida
TTGATTAAAAATTAAAAAGATTTGTGATATATTTAAACTGTATATATTATGTAATAATAAAATTATTATTTTAATAGTAAACAGTTTAATGTGAATGTATAATAAATAATTAGATAATTATTAATAATTGGGACTTGATAACGTCATTATTAATCATTTATACGTGTGCTCTGATTGTATATACTACACACATATTTTATTCTCTGCTGCATACAGATATTTCATAGTGCATTATTCATTTTAAATACATGTTCTAATGTACTTATTTTTTTCTTTTTGTAGAAATAATTGTGAAATTTATTAATCTATTGGGCATAGTACTGTTTTTACCGTCTTTTTAAGATCAAATTATCTGGCATTCAAATGTGTCATCTTGACACAAGTGACGTGTCCAGCGAATTGAGGTAGTTGCGACACAACATGTGTCACACGAATGATATTGTGTCAGTTGACACACATATTTTACTGTGTCAACTGACACAATATCATTCGTGTGACACATGCCGTGTACCTTAATTCGCTGGACACGTTATTTTGTGTCACTTGACACACGATTTTTTATCAGTGTAGGAATGATCACTAATTTTTAAATATTTGATTTCTTTTTTCAATCTATCTAAATCATTTTCAATTAAGATATACTTATTGAGATGTTCATTATTTATATTATATATTTTAAATATTTAAATAAATCATATTTATATATTTGTGAATTTCTTTCATTTGTTTTACGAAATTTTAATTTTTAATTTTTAAATTTTAAATTTTACACAAATCATTAATAAATAAATTAGCATCATAATTAGATAGATTATGAAAATAAACTGGTATACAGTTTCTATTTTCCGCTTCATTTAAAATTAAATTGAGGACAAGATATTCCTCATGTTTTACCAGTATAATTATCATGATCAATGACATTCATTTTTTCTTTACAATAATATCAATCATTTTCTTTATATTCTTTCATTAATCTATCTCTAAGTAATCTTATGGCTTTACTAAATTGATCGGCGTTGCAGTATTGAATTCATTATTGATTGATTACTCTATGGTTTACACAGCTAGAAATTAGACGAGTTGGTTGTATCGTCAAGCAAAGAACAAAAGCGTATTTGATTAACTTAACTTAACTTAACTTAACTTAACTTAACTTAACTAAGAGAGGAATGTTAAGAAGAATACGCCTATCCTTACCGCTAATAACTCAAGCTGAATACATTATAAAACTCATTTTATATCGGCATAATCACCAATCGGTAAAGAACAAAATGCACCTAAGCTGGATCATTAAAAATGTTTCTCTTATTATTATTATTAGATGCGGTAGCATCGTCAAACAAAGACCATGAGCATCAGCGACATACAAGATATAAATATATATTAAATATCCATGAGCAATACTGACACCAAGCATCGTGAATAGTCAAAATAAGTTTTTGTAGAAAATATAAAATTTTCAAATATCAATTTTGGAACAGCGTTGTCCTTCTCAATTCTTTCAGACTCAAGATTACATATACCCACATGTTTACATTTCTAATGTAGTTAAAAATCTGAGAGTAATGCTAAAGCTCTCAATATTATAGTTATGTTCCTCTTTTGTACCCCTTATTACGCACTATAGAGCAAAAGCATCTTTCTAGAAAGAAATCTGTGCTCTTGGAACCAATTGAGAAATTCTATAAAATAAGCTTTCTAAATTTTAATTCTTTTAGAGAGATTGAAGACATCACAATACAAATCCGCCATGTATTGTCAACATCAAAACTCGTGTCAAATTTTGTAGTTATCTAGCTATTTATGTTAATGTCCACCGACTAATAATTCATAAGTTCTTGTTGTTTTAAGTATCGCGTTAAGGTAAGGTCTCATTAATTATGGCACTAATTTATATTGATTTCACTGATAATTAGAATCAGCTGGAGAATATGCATTATCAAAACGATATCTTCCAAAATCCTATGAATAACATTGCTTACAAATTTCCTCTCAGCACATATTATTCTTTATATTAATATCGACTGTATTAACTTTAGTTTCTATAATGAAGTTTTTTTCGAAATTAAATAGTTTTTATGCTTTACAGTAAGCATGATGATATGATTAACGTGTATCTTAATGAGCGTTTTTTCGATTAATTTCAATTTGATTGGTGTGGCTAATACGATGACCTAGTCTATAAAAAACACGATTCGAGAAATGATCTCTCTTAGTACATTACGTACTTCGGGTCAAGTTTTTTGCAAACGCGAGTTTCAAGCGAGGAAAAACGACCTCATCTCGGTTCAATCTACTGACTGTAAAAGTTTTAAAACTCGCTTCTGCCACAGAGTAGATAGTTTGGGTATTTCTAAGTGGTTACGTCATCAATTGAATCCGCATCTATTGACTGTAATAACAGTCGCTTAATATTGAAACATCAAAGGGCAATGCCTTGTTGAAGTTTTTGTACGAGTTACTAGCTAAAGTTCTTGGTTGCGATGCGAGTAAGTTTAGACTTTGTGTTCGTGTAAATAATCTAAAAATCTAATTTTAATTGTTCCTCATTTTGTACTCTTCAACTGATCCACGTGTAATACATATATGGCTATAATTCTTTTGGAAGCTTTATATGGAAGTCTGCTAACGCAATAGACATCAAATGAATTAAGTTACTAAAATCAGGATCGACTTATTCAACAATGATAGATAGTTAAACAATTGGTAATATTAATGTAAAGCAACTTTATATAGGAATCTTGTTAAATAATCAAATTTAATCAGATATAAATGGAAATAAATAAGGACACACAAATCAAATCGAAACTCGTTTTGTATTTATCGCAAACTTTTGTTAATACATACATGAACATAAACAATTTTGCAGGACATTATACATGTAGGTTATACAATACATTAAGAATACCATGAACAATACATTACATAAGTATTCAACAAAGAGACACACGCTTTCATTAAATAATGAATATAGTATTGTTTAACAGATATATTGTATTATTGATATATTGTACTCGCTTGCAAAGTAAAAATGTGTAGAAAGTGATATGTTAAGAATTGAACCAATTGTGGGCAACGTTTTTCTCAATGGCATAGCAGATTAAGTCTTTATAATGATCAGGTTGATCTTGAACCCTTCATAATCTTGGTAATTGTGTTTTGTTTTCTTCAGTGTCTGTTAAACAAATATAGTCAGCTATTTGATGACAAGCTTGAAATTTTCCCAGAAAAAATGTAAAAATGTACCATTGGCAAAACTTTTTTCAGAATTAAATAGTAATACCTGTCGTATTACATATTACATCCTAATCTGTATAATATGCATTTTTAATTATCAATAATTGTATAGTTTCCCTTTTTATAGCAATTTCATCAATGACTCAACCTTTATCATTAATATTGTCTCTTAGAAGCTTGCTTCTTGAAACAAAATGTTTTTGTGAAGCAATATTGTTAGTTTGGATTATACCGATGTTTTATTTTAAGTTTCAATATAATTTTTTTGCCATAAAATGTTATATATTATTTATAAATTATACGATCCGGTAGCATACTGTAAGCCAAGAATAAAAATGCTACAAGCAAGGAGTATTAAGTGTAGCCATTAAGTGCCACTTTATGGATATTGATTATGGAGCCCTTTTGTGGCCTCTAGCTCGAAGCCAACACGAACCAAGTGAAAAAATTATATTATTAATTTCTTAGTTGATTTCCAGACATGTCATTTTTGCAAAAAAATTCTTCGTCAAATAACGAGTGAGGTGTCATTCGAACCAGACTTACTTCGTCTAGTGCCTTTCATAGTTCTTAACTCGTCTACGTTAGTAAATAACATTTTGCTATTAACCTGTTTTTCCTCATTGCTAATGGCAAGTTGCTTATATACGCAGTTTATTTATTTATTGTGTAAACCGTTAATGTTTTTTATGTAATATGTGTTCTTTAAATTATAAAGGTAATTGAAAATAGTACATTAAATCTGAATAAGTATCTGAATATGATATATAACTGAATTTAAGTATATATTATACTATGCATGTGATAATGATAATTAATAGGCATTCTTATTAGGTTTAATAGCCTCACTTATAAAAAACATAAAATAAATATGTATATTAAAATCCACATATATTATATTTTTAATTACTACTAATATATTTTATTGTGTTCTTTACAATAGTAACTATACATTAATTTATAATGAACAAATTGTATTTTATCTATTACTTTTTATAAACAAATTTACTTTGTTTGTCTTCAAATCCATGATGTTGTATTCAATAATAAATATTTTGTGCAGTAATAGTTATTACATTTTATATTTGACTTACTCAGTTTTATTTATTCTGGACCTTTTATACACTGCACTTTAACTATTAATTTATGAATTGACTTTTTAATTAATTTTTAATTTATAACAAATTTATATATATAAATGATTTTGAAAGTTTTGTCGATTTCAGGATATATGCAATCAAAGCAAAAGTTTCGAAAAAGAATACTCATTTTATTTTACGCTCAGAATAGTATAATTGTTTCATGTTATAGGTGTTTGCTCCTATATTTATTGTTGTATCTTCAGATAGTCTGATAAAAAGAAGCCGATATATAAAAAAACGACAGTGTCATAAAAATGCAGATAAAAATAAGATAAAATTGCCATGTATATTGAGAAAACATCCATTCAAAAAATGGTTAATGATAGACAATAAAAGGTGGTGATTTAAAAAATGACACCAAGAAGATGTGTATTATTTAAATAGTTATGTCGGTTTTTGGTGCAAAACTAAAACAATGCAAACATTTCTATCAAGCTTATTGATAATACGTTGAATTTACGCATACTGGACAACTAAAAAAGAGATCTGGACTATTGTATATCTTCTGGAAAACATAATTTATGCCAGACGCTTCGAAGATGTTATGGTATGGCTGTGGTACGGGTAGAGCCTCTGCTCAATACAGTAGTGTCTCAACTGTGGAATAGCCGCATTAATTTCTAGATGTGGAACTCATATAGTTAATGCTAATAATTCGTTTACTGTCACACTTGTATGATGTGGTGAGTGTGGCCGGTTGCCTGCTAAACATTCGTCACATGTTTTTAGTTTGGTACCAAGAATAGACATAACAATTAAAATAATACACATCTTCTTGGTGTCATTTTTTATATCATCATCTTTTATTGACTACCATTTACCACTTTTTGATTGGACGTTTTCTCAATATACATGATAATGTTATCTTATTATTGGCTGCACTTTTATGACCGTCGATTTTTTGTGATTATTCTTAATGTTGAATGCATTAATATTTTTGAATATTGCATAATTTAATCAAATTAATTGATATCAAAACAAACAACAGCTCACCAAACCAAAAGCCAAGAAATAAGCTAAACCCCAAATAATAAACAAGTGATAAATATAATAATTATAACTATATATAAAACCAAGCATTATAACATTTTAATTAGTGTTGCCTTGCAAATTGTTATGTATAGAATAAATTGTTCTAAAAATTGTACATATTATGTAAAACACAACAACATGCACAGTCATTGAACTTTAGAACACTACGCCACAAACGATTTCCACTCAGTTTATTAATTGTCGGATATTTACTGATGGTAGTATTCAGTGAAATATACTGCTTTGAAGACATAAAATATAGGCCACATACAAAAAAGCAGTTCTTTTCCATCGATAGCTTACCATTATATTTTAGTCTGATATCTATAGACTAAATTCAAATATTAATGAAGTAACTCGTTTAATAAAATAGGATCCATCAATAATACAAAAAAGAATAGGTGCTACTTTGGGAATACATCCTTCAATAGTACAGTGTATTTTGCAAGATGATATTGAAGTAGTGTGGGTCCGTACAAAATGGGTCCTCCTCCATACACTGTTAGTACAGAACAAAGCAATCAGGGTAGAACGCTGCCAAGAATTGCTTCAAGTAATGCCATCACGACTAACCAGAGCCAACTTAATAACAGTTGACGAAAAGTTTTTTTACCTAAGAAATCTAAAACCGAGAAATACAATTGGGTACAACCATTTGGAGATGTACAGCAAATTCAGACAGCTAAAAGGTCCAGCTTGGATAGAAAGTCACTTGTTATAATGGCAGTATCACAAAAGGGAAGCCATTAATATGAAATATTACCTATCAATCAATTAATAGACGCCCAGAGATACATACAATTTAGTGAAAACATGACGACTTGTTTTCAGAACCAAAACCATGAACAACGTATATACTTCCACATAACATGCGGCTACAACAAGATAATGCCCGCCCTCATGTGGCTCAAGCAACACTTCAACATTTTGAAGTAGAAAACATCCGCGGTTTATAACTGATTCAAAACTTATTTTTACTTGTTATAAAGTTTAAATTTTATTTAATACTTGTTATGACAAAAAAATGTAATACGTTTAGTTACAAACAACTGTTTTTTCGATGTGGCCTATATATATATATTAAATGTAAATTACTCGCTATTTTCTATTCATTAATTTCATCCTTTCACTAAGGATTGAATCTCTGTAAAGTGGGGTGTTGGATACACATGTTTGCAGAACTTTGGCTTATTATTTAAAAATTATATATAAATATTACAAATACCATAAAAATAATATCATATATAACTATATAATATTTATGTTCACGTTTTATATAACGAAAGACAAAAATAATAAAAAAAAATATTTCAAAAATATGTAATTTTATCATTTTTTTTACTAACTAATTATTTTAATTTATTAACTAATTTCTAACATAAAATAGAATATTTTATTTTCTTATCTGAAAAGAATTATTTTAACGTAAATGGAGTACAAATATTCTATTTGGATATATAACATTATCATTATTTAATAAATTAATTAATTACTAAAGTTATATATACTATACTATACTTTACTATATAATATATATATACTAAAGTTATATATATTTAACTAAACAATTGTACTATATTGCGAAAAATAAAAACATAACTTACAGATCTAAATCCATTCTGAAAAAATAAAACATTAATAGAATAATTAAAAACAATTAAACATATAACGATGATTAATTTATTTGCTTCTGTTATGATATAATGCAGACTGTCATATAAGATTTTTATATTTTTGTCCAATGTTTGAAATTGATATTTAATTATTAACATCACAACAATTAGGTATTTATGTTATTAAATTTAATATGTTATACTTGACTGTTATAATAATGTAATACAAATTAGGAATATACTTTATGCATATCATTCATGCCGTAATTGCAGTTTAATAGGAACGAGAAAATAGGTAAAATAAAATATAATAAAGTTAATAGTAATAATAAATTTAAAATATGTAATATTATATCAATTCACTTCAATAAAAATCAGTTACATGAATAAATAATATCTAGATCATAAATATTTATTTTATTGAACAAACATATATTGAAAACTAAAGATTAATATATATGGCCTAGATTAATACATTATAAATATTTAGATTACTTCTCTAAACCAGAATTAATAATTTGGACTTAAATTATAAAAAATCATACAAGTTGAAAATAAAAAATTCAGTAATGTGATTATACTCAGTAAAATAATATACTTTCACATCATAGTATATGACTTTACTTAAAAAATATAACTTATACGTAATTCAGTGTAGTTTTAATAATATATGGTACATGTGTGTATTTAAGTATGTAAAACGACACAAGATATAACCTAACCCTCTTCTCTTAATAGTTTTTAGTGTAAAATCAAGTGAAAGTTAATTATAAAATCGGAAACTGAAGCGGATAATTTGATACCCTTTGAAACATATAAATAAGCTCCATAGCAGTAAAAACGTATAATTCTTATGCAAAACTTCATTTGTAAACATCGTTTAATTGCGTGGTCCTATTACTTTAATAAATTATATTAAATGTAATTTATGACTGAATACACAAGCTATTCAATTTTATGACGTCAAATAATACCTTTTCCCATTCAAATATAAGAAAAAGAATATTTGCAATTACTAGATAAAATTACTTATTGTGAATAATAAGTACTTACAAGTTGAACACAGCAACTACTGAAAAAGCAATTGAAGCAACGAATGAAAGAAAGACAAGCATGACTAGAAAAATAGGTGCCTTAAAACCAGTCCACGAATGACCCCCTGAGTCACAAGTATGAAGCACTAAAACCTGAAATATAATATAACAGTAAAGGTATGCTTTTAATCTATCCAACGTTTAGCAATTGTCATAAATGAATTACTCAATAATTACATAAGTCATTTTAAAAAACGTTAGCTACATAAATATTCTTATAAAATTAAACTGAATAGAATAAATTATAATTGTTTAGTTTTAATAAATGCAATAACAATTCGGTAAAAAATTTCCAATAAGTATTAACTAATCTTATAAAAACTTCACAATATCCTCTTACTTTCATTTCAGTACACATTTTTACCTTACATTGTACTTATTTATCTGTCATTCTTAAAAAGTGACAAATTGTATCTTTCTTCATTATTACTGAATATTTAGTTATCGAATAACAAATATTGTATCGCCACTACATTGTAAAAACTAATCAGCAGGGTGATGGTATTCATATAAATGAAATAACTTAATAATTAATTCAATCTTTAAAAAATAAGGATAACAAATTATATATTAATTTTTCAACTAAATCTGTACTTTTTCTGTGTAATCAGTTTTTAAACACATCTATAGTAAAATTTAAAATATTTATTGTAGTGGTTCACTTGTTCAGTTAATTTAGTTTTCTAAAGCGGTAACTTGATTACATATAACATAGAATTTATTTTCGCATATAATATTATACAAAATGATTTCAACAAGAAACTATATCTTACATAAGCAATAACGACTTAATAATAAGAATTTAAAAATTGGACGGTTTTTTTAATGTAATACAAATAGTATATAGTCGTTCTTTGTTCAAACCAATATTTTTTAATCATCACAAAAGACTCATAGAAAATATATGCACATAGTATAAAGCTAAGACATAATTAAGGATAACTAAGAAAACATTAATATTAAAAATGTGTCCTCATGCTAATTATTTCATTTATAAGAGTTTATTTAAATTGAAAAATGGAATGATAGTGATAGACAATTAAATAATACAATAGACTCACCACAGATAGGAAGAAAAAAATAAATATACCAATAAGTGTAATAAAGGGAAGCAATGGACAAAAGTAAAAGCCAATCCTGAAAAGAATTCAACGAAAAATTACATAATTATAGTTATAAAACTAAATAATTAAAAATATATTATGAATAAATGAATTCTAAAGTTTTTATATGTAATATTCATTTTAATTAACAAATGACACACATAACACTTTGAAATATATAAGCTCCACTTTTCAAATATAAACAAAATATACTTGACTAAATAATTTGATGAAAAGAAACAAGGAAAATAGACCCACCCCTTTTACGACTTCTTTACTATTCTATAACGTTAGTTGAGGCATCATATTTGCCAAAAGATATTCAACATTTTTATTTAAGAAGGTATTTTATAAAGAAAAGAAAGTTCTAATGGTCATATATAAAATAAAATGTGCTATAACTTTCTTTTAAATATAATTACAAAGGTTTTAAAACACATAATTAAGTCACAAACACATTAATAATTATATTGGCAAAAAAAATACATCTTCAATAGAAGGTTAAGGTCATTGAGTAATAATAGTAATTTATAGAGAATAATGCTTAACTAAGTATTTAATAATATTTAAGGTAATCAATAAGTCAAGAAATAAAATATATAAGTCTAGCTACTTTGAACTATTTACAATATATTTACATACATATATACATACAGTTATTTATTACTATTAACTAATAATCAAAACTAAATAAAAATCACAGTATAGGATTCTTCATATGGTTTGGTAAGGAGCTAGAAAAATAGTATTATATGTAGTATTTATTTGTAGTAGATTTATAAATAATTTAAAAACAACACATTTAACATTTTTAATTTTTTTGCGTAAATATTGTTAGCGAAAATTTAATTATAACTACTTACCAACAAATCATTTGTGAATAAATAATATGTAAAACATGTTCAGCAATTGAAAATTCTGGAAGTTTGAAGTATTTTTTAGATATCTTGTGCAGCGTCCTATTAAATATAAATAAAGATTATTTGATTAACGAAATTAACATTGCTCCGCATATAATCGAAGAAAGTATCATTTGTATCACACAAATGCTACTTTATTATACTATAAAAGTATAAATAAAAATTTGAAGATTTTTTCTTGAAAAATTAAAATATGTAACCAAATAATAAAACAGCATAAATATAATAATTAGAGAGAAATAATAAAATAAAATACTATAAGCACATGAAAATTGAAATACTATGTACCTGCATGCAGGTTTTAAACATATCAATTGCATCAATTTATTTTTTCGATTCGTACAAAAATACAATCTCATTGAAATCAAAGTTTCAAATAATACACTCACCATTTACCAATGTAGAAAAATATCCAGATTATCAAAGTTGAAAAAATATTAAGTACCGCAAGACAGTAAAACTTCTGGCCAATCCAAGTCTCCCAACACTTCAAATAAACGAAGAAAGACAATTTTCTCTTGGTCAGATTTTGTACCGAAATGTTGAACACTATTTATTGAAAAATTATACAAATCCATAGCCTCTATTTAATTTATACAGTTTATTTTTCTTATTCCGAAAATTCAAAGTACTCATTTGTCAATATATATTTACTTAACAGTTTTATTTGGTAACAATAGACTAAGTAAATATTAAACTAAATTTTTATCAACTTTAAATTACATTTATTATTCAAAGTAAGCAATATGGGTACACAGGAATAGCGTATATAGACTTTTGTGGACCATTAGTTATTTCACAATTGTAATATATAAATATTGAAAACATATAAATGCCATTCTCTTAAAAATAAAGAGTTTATATTTACATATATTTAAAGATATAAGTAGAAACTCAATATATGAGTCATGACACGAGTCGATATTTATAGAGAAAACACCAATTTAGTTAATAATTGAGTAAATTTAATAATATTAAGATTAACTCATTTAAAATGATAAATATATAGACTTATAATTTAGATAACAAAATATTACATGGATTATAATTCATGTATAACGAATCCAGTAAATGTACACGTTTCAAAGACTAGATAAATATATTTATAAAATATATTTTATAACTTTTACAAAACATTATAGAGCATGAAGATACGTTTTAAATTAAAATGAAATATTTACTAATCAAATTTAAATTTATGTTTTATTATTTCAGCAGAATTATGTTTTTGCTGTTATCATATATATTTGTAATAATAGAACTCTTATTAAATCTGTCTAATTTTCGGAAGATTAAAATAATATCCGATAATTATTAAATACCAAAACTCACTTCATATAATGTAGCATCATTAACCTTTTCGTCAGTCACAGGACCCTGAAATGGCAATAATAAAATGGCAATTAAAAATATTACAAACCACACTAGAAATAAATTTAAAATACACGTTAGACACATTATATACATACATATACATTAGAAATACACTTGAATACGATGCAAATAACAAACAATTAATGAAAAAACTTACAAGTAGTGTAGGGCAGGTAAAATTATTTGATGTCAAAGAATCTCGAATTGGGGTCGAACATTTAATAAGTGCCATCCAATGAGCCATTAGAGCAACTAATACTCCAATTTTGAGAGCTAACAGACTAAAACAAAATAAACAAATTTCATACAATTTTTTATGTACAAATTTATGCTCCACTTTATTTAAGTTAGCATTACTAGTAAGTAATTTTATAACTAGCTAATTATGTAATAATTTTTACATACTTTTTATGTAAATTCATAAAAATTAATTATAGGAAATACTTTAAAACTTCAATTTTATAGCCAAATATCAGAATATATTATTTTAAAATCAGAAAATGAGATGCAAAAATAATAAAGTTAAATGATATTTTGGCAAACCCGATTTTATAATAAATGAAAGAGGATGTAAATATTTTTAAACTCAATAATAATCAATATTATAACTACTTCTCTATTACTCACTGTGTATATTATTAAATAATGTAAGTCATAGAATTTATAGAGTAAAGGCCCACTTATAATATATAAAATACAAAGACGACTATAACTAATGTAATTGCAAATTGCGTGTATGTAGACAGATGTTGGTGACGGAAGACTCACCACATCATCGAAGTGTAGACATTGAACCTCTCATTCTTGAATTGTGAGAAGGATGTAAGAAGACTGAAGACTTTCGGAGCGATAAGTACAATACCCGTCGCCATAAAGTTGACCAAAATCTGAAGATTCTTCTCGTTCTGAAATTGATTTTCAACATGTATTAAATTATTGCTCCGGGTTTTGCAATCAACGTCAAACCAATAGTAAAGTCTTTGTGAAAACTGCATTATTATACAATACTACTATAATAGTACCATTATTATAATAAAATACTCTATAGTTTTAGAAACCTTGTACTACATCTATATTATATGGTAAAAACACTTATTAAAAAAAATTAAAAGAAAAGCAAAAATATTAAAATTGTTTAACTCCAATCTTTTGACAGTTAAAGCCTTCATCAGAAATAAAATAAAAAGTTACAAAACAGATAAAGTTAATACAGAAGTATAAATAATAGAAGGCATTCAGTAGCTAAAATACACTAGATAAAATATTGCATAATCAACCATAGTCCAGTAACATACAGGTTAAAATGAATATAAGACAGTTCAGTATATAATCAGTATACGAGTATAAATCACATTAATAATAAAGCATAAATAATCACAGTCCAAAAATAAGACGGTTACATAATAAAACTAAATTATTGTAAGAAATAATACTATTAAATAGTCTAGCCTAAGTCATGTTTTCCATTAATAGATGGTTTGGATTTCTCAATAAAGTGAAACTAGCCTAATGGTTATCAATAGGAAATGACCAAAAACCTGCCAATTGTGATATTTATGTATGTTCACAAAGAGTCACACCATTTGCACAGAATCAAAATTAACTTCATCCAAAACTAATACAAAAAACTGGAAAGATTCTCCACAACAGAAGAAGAAAAACAAAGGATTCTGAACAAATTTACGTAAGACTTAAGAGGT
The DNA here is from genome assembly GCA_036023295.1 of Invenusta paracnida. Taxonomy (NCBI): domain Eukaryota; kingdom Metazoa; phylum Platyhelminthes; order Proseriata; family Coelogynoporidae; genus Invenusta; species Invenusta paracnida. Next base: position 13,216 of record JAYRBW010008397.1, read on the forward strand.
CATTCAGAAAAAGATTTTAAAAATACAAGAAAGGAAAAACCAACTTTATCGTTCAACTTCTCTCCTCGTTCAAAAGCTAAATGAATTTAACCTTTACTTAACCATCTAATAATATAAAACATGAAGTTAGTCCGGCCGTGAAACCTTGATTTTTCCCCTAACCTTGTTTTAGAGTATATAGTTTTTTTATCGTTGATTTATGATATATGGGTATAGTACTTCTCAAAACTGCATGATAGCCCTCTGTCACCATTGAGC
>JAYRBW010008408.1:0-13473 GCA_036023295.1 Invenusta paracnida
TAATTGAGATGTTAAAGAAAGGTTCAAATGAATTAGAAGCATGATGACAAGAGTTACAGACAGATGAAGTTCTATACTTGTAATGTAATAAATAGGGACAAGACAAAAACGCTGATATAGGCAAATCGTCGATACAGATGAATTCTACTGTATTAGGTATATATAAACTATTTTATATAATAACAATTCAGAATGATACTAGGCATGTATAAGGTTACGTCGAGAAAAACAGGTTGTATAACAGAAAGGCAGATACATAAATATAATCAATTCATCTTCGAAAACGATAGAATGATTTATTAATGAGACTAACGTGCTCACCTCAAATATAATAAATTTTCAGTTCATGATTATATTTTTCAACCTGCGCATTCTAAACGAACCTCTCACATAACGCTAAATATGTATTCTCTAGAGGGTGATCCATTTTGAAGGTTGGAGCGAACAATCCACCCACCTTTTTTGACTTTTTATAGATTAGTACATACAAGTACAATGTACGCCTTGTTCATCCGTATGCCTGAGAATGTCTTACTTTTAACCGGTATGCAGTTGAGACGTGTATGTTGTACACTGAGTCTGAATGACCTTAAAAGGCCTCTGTTGTTAGTAGCCAAAAGCCTTGGACAAACCACAGAACAGAGAGAGAGTGCACATTTCTCTTATAATTATAGCTAGCAGACTGTTTTCATAACCAACCGATTAATTTTGTGAGAAGAGCTGTATAATAGATGAGTCATTGCCTTTCTCAGAGCTCTAGTGCTAGTTTATAGCTCTGTTCCTTTCCCCAAGACATCGATTTCTCGCGAGAATATAGCGTCACGCCGTACCCAGGCCCAAACATAGGCACTGGTATAGGCCACTTGTCTAGCCTAAACCCCCCCCTCTCTCTCCTAATCCCTCCTACGTAACTTCTCTTAATAATTTCATTTCAAGGTAACAAACGCCAGCCCAGCAGCTTCGCTAGTAAGTACAACTATTACTGCTCTGACTACAGAGCTATCATTTCAAGGCTCTCAAGATCGTATGACAGGCAAGACATAAATATTGTCAAGACAATTAAATGAAACATTTCTTCCACTTGTACGCTTTTGTAACCTGCTTTGAGAGCTGCTCGCCAACCCTGGCTATTTCCAATTAATACGGACCTAATTGATCGCTCACTCCATTGCCTGCGTATAATCAAGATTTGATCTGGTCAATTGGTTTCCTTGCATCTATATTTTATGAGAATAATTGGATTTGTACTTTTCTAATGTGCTTATAACTAACTACACTGACATCAAACGCATGTGCATTCCTGAAAACTGATAAGCTTCTTCGTTTATCTGTGCTCAATTTAATCGCCTTAATACGTCGGGGATAATTACTAACAAGAGGAATTATTGATTCATTCAAGGGATGTTGATTTTATAATTTGGTAAGTAGAGCTGTCTATTAATCAATATTGTTAATATTCATTCCATTTTCCACTTGTGGTCATGGTCTCCCCATCTTTCAAGGCTAATCATTGCCTTGGTGTTCATCGTTCATGAATGATGGTCCATCATCTTTCTAAATAGCTAATATCTACTTATATAGGCATTTTTACTTTTAACCATAGTGTAATTACTCTATGCTTTTATTAAGCAATGAGAAAGAAATTCATTCAATGAATTAATTAATTCAGTCAATAATTCATTTTAATGGTACTCGACGGATTATATATATATATATATATTCTAAGTAGATACTTAAAGGCCCTTGAAAATAATTCATAATAGACATACCTAATAAAAGTCTTACTAAATCACATACTTACTGCATGGTTTACTTTATATTTAAATTTTACCGTACATTTTAATTATACAGTAATTCCATATTGACACGGCTATATTAATATTATATGCTTGTCATAATGATTAGACTTTGGACGGTAGATGTCATATTGCTTATTAAAATCTGTTATAACAATTCTTTTCTCAAAGATATTAAGTAGGACTAATTATTATTTTAGATTGTTTTAAACGTTAAAATGAGCTATCGATACCATAGATTAATACTAAGTAAATAGGTAATTCGATAAATAAAAATATAGTAATTAACCTATGTATTAATCTTTCATAATCTCTGGTCAGCATACTTCTAAACAAATAGTAATCGATTAGTTTATATCATATTTGTAAAGTAATGTTGCAGTATACTTATGTTTTGCGTTACCGGATTAGTAAACTGAATTTATCATAATAAAGTTGTTGTAATATTGTTAATATTACATTATTATACTCTTTGGAATGCTATGGCAACAAAACATAGAATACCATTTATAACATTAGCAACATATAGGTATATTATATACATACTTATCATCTTCAAAGTCAGGTTTTTAATTTATTTTTTACTTTGAATTAAGTTATGCATATAAATAGGTTATGAGTGTGTATTAAGTTTTAAAAGTATGTATAAAATAATTATGCTAGTATTTATTAAACAGTGTTTGTGAACTGTTTAATGTTGTAAAAATTGTTGTATTTGGTTATACAGCCCCGGTCATTAAAAAAGTAGCACCCTATTGTAAAAATAAGCATACCTAAGAAATAAATAAAGACCGATAACCTTTTATTTATTTCTTAGGTTTGCTTATTTTTACATACTTTTAAATATATTTAAAAAATTGTTGAAATATAGGGTGCTGAAGAATTTAATAAAAATCGTAGAAATAATTAATAATAATTCATGCTAATATCGCTTATATAATTATAGAAGTACAATATGATTACTACGTTTTTAATAGTTGCTTATTTTCATTAGTGCAAAAACTGCTTAAAATGATTTAATTGTGATTGTCTTCTTTTTTATACTTTTGTTTTTCTAACTAAATAACGAGGTATAATATTAAAAAATTATGTGCATACTATTTAAAAGTAAATATTAGAAACGCAGTTTTACATCGTGTGGTATGCCGAGAAAAGGTAGATAGTTTAGACTAAAACATGTTAAAACTGACCGGACGCATATTTAGTTTGGTCTTCAAGTTACTTCCATGAAATTAATTTATCCGCTAGCAAATCAGCTGTTGGAATTCCCGTTTCCGATTGGTCGGTTTGATTTACTCAATGAAGATTGCTTCAACTACCTTCGCTTATCGATTAAATATAATTATGATTTGCAAGGCAATCACGCGCTGTCATAATATATATATTGTAAATAAGCATATTGCTTGTGCAAGGCTAGGTGCAGAATGTAACTAGAAGTCGGATATCACCAGTGAAAGCATCATGTCATGTTCCTCTGTGGATCATGCATCCAATGGATACTTCAAAATAACTAACTTAATACAATATCGTACTATGCATCAACAGCTTTTGTGATTCCGTTTCCTGTGATCGTATTCGTAAGGTGCCATTCACTACGTAGGAAATTTACCCAGACACCCGGATATGTAATTGTGACGTGTATTCTTCTATATCCCACGTTCGTCTTTAATCGCTAGGAATAATATTTACGTACAGTGTTTATTGATTTATTATTTACTGCGTTCGCAGTTTCTGTTTATCATTCCTGCCATGGAATCCTTTCAACTATCTGGATTAGGTGCGTCAACACAAAGCTTAAAATGGGAAGATATTTATAGTAAGTTTGTTGCGAATTAAAAATTTATTATTTCAACAATTTTAGGCAATTGTCAAAAGAAGTATTTCAATTTTTATTGAGAAACTTTTAATATTGAAAAGTCGACGGTGCATTTCTTAGTGTTTTTTTTATTCATCGCAAGAAACTACTTTTTTTAAACACTATACATTAAGTGAACATTTTGTAATACTAATTATGCAATAGCAAAGCGTCTTTTTTTACAAATACTAATACTAATAGTACTAAAAATATTAATTTCGTTAAGTATTATACTAGACTATATTAGTGTCCAAGAAAATAAAATGAATAAATACATTAAATCTATTTTATTTTTAAATTGAATTGTCAATGTCATGAATAATTATTCGTTTGAAGTATAAACATTGAAAAATATAAAGCATGTGCTTATAAATGTATCGTTAATATAATAATGATGTTTTACAAAAATCGGTGACGAAGACTATTTTGAATCATAATTTTATTTGTTCAAATCATTTTATCGCCTAAATAATAATTATACCAAAGTCTCTTCTGGAATAAATTATTGCGCTCTAAAATTGTAAACTTTTATGACATCTATATTTAAATCTTCTATATAATTCTCTTTAAATAATATGTTCATAGTTAATATGCTTTGAGTGATATAGAAGGGTTAAATATAGATGTCATAATTAACAGTTTACAATTTTAGATCGCAATAATTTCATTCCAGTAGGGACTTTGGTATAATTATTTAGGCGATAAAATGATTTGAACAAATAAAATTATGATTCAAAATAATCTTCGCCCCCGATTTTTTTAAAACATCATTATTAACGATACATTCATAAGCATATGCTTTATTATTGTATTCCTATATTGTAATATCTGGGGCAATTAGGACCCTATTTAATAATTTATAAACTAAGCTACATTTAAAGTGCCAATGTATAAAAACTAATGTAGGATAAAATAGTTTGATTGAATCAATATTCATACAAATTATTTCCTTATTAGAGCATAATTTATTTCACAAAAATCGATATATTTACAACTTGTCTCACTTTAATAATTAACGCAGTTTTATAAATTTATCGAATCATCTATATAGATACAAATTTTTACGATGTGCGCCTAATTTTAAACTGCAATTCTAGCAGAATTATAATTCCGTGAAATGTTTCAGAAGTACAGCTAACATAATGTATATATCTATCTACAATTATAGATATATAATATATCAACCGTTTGAAAAATATCAGTTTTTTATTTCAAATAATTTGAAAAAGTATATCCATGAGCTTCTCTAATCACTTTATTATCTATGCGTTCCATTAATTATTTCTAAATTAATTGTTAGCTGTAAAGTTTTGCGTACATTGTAATACTCCGTAATACATTGTAATTTTTGTAATACATTGTAATACCGCTTTATGCAATCGACTCTAGAGTGTTTAGTTTAATTACTGAAAGGAGTTTCGTGGTTTATTCTAAATTTGTAATATTCTCTATCCAGTATAACTATAAATATCTCTTCTATCTGGTTAAATAGTAAATCGCTATAATTACACCATACGTATACTATGAATCTTATTTACAGAAAGCTACGTAATACTATATATTTATACAAATTTAAATGATTATTGCTTTTTCCAACTGCACATGCAAAAGGTAATATGCAAAATATACCTTTCCAATTTCCACTTTTCTTATGATCTAAACTTAACACGTATATTATTTCACTTATTTCAAGAGAAAGTATATTATTTGATTACGAAGAACTCCCGTTTAAAATATTAAACACACGTTTTTACCAATTTAGAGCTCATTTTCTGAATTACTTCTCAACCTATATTGTATTTTTTCTAACTATATCAATATTGTCTTGGTACATATTTACTGGATTTCGACAGAAAATGACTCACTCTTTCATCTCAGACCAATTATCACGTTTGTCTGTAAATTGTCACATTTTAGATATTATAATATTATTGAGATAACTTCGTATTCACATACAGAAAATCGTCCCGCGTTTATCTTTTCCTCCCTCTACTATGCACAATATCGAATTCTATATTAATCGCTTTAGTTATCAAAAAGTAGGAATACATTTGTTATAAATTACCAAAATGTTACATTCATTTGTAAACGTCCATCATGGAATGCTCGAATGTCTATACCTATTATGTACATACGTAAGTTTATAACGTTGGTTAATCTATTTTTTTGGTACATTGTTTTTTAGTTGTATAAATATTAACCTATAAATAGCATACCTACCTGTATTCACACAGCCATAGGTACTTATCATATTATTTATTTGAAGGGCAGTTAATAGCAGCGTGGTTAACCTTACAAGATTAAGGTCAATTTTCATAATGGACTTTCGGCTTTTTTTCGCTGCCTTTCCCCCAATTTTTCGATAATAGTTACGCTTTCTTATATAGTATACAGCATGGAGATAGATATACTTTATGTAGTCAAACACTTATCTATTAAATGACATTCTCGTTTAGAAAGGTTCTTTGTAGTAGCCTAAATGATATTTGTTTTGGTTGCATTTATTTCGCTAAACCTGTGTTTTGTATATTCCGAAATCCTATTAACTTAAATGCACGAACTTTTACAGATGGTGCACTTTGTAAAATGGTTTATAGACGTATAAATAGACTGATATTTTGTGGGAAAATGTCAAAATGAGGTATTTCGAACTACGATATTGGATTTATGTAAGAGGGTTTTAATAATTATTATTGAGGTAGTTTTAGACAGGACTTCCATATTGTCGTAATGTTCTGCGGTGATTTCTACTTGCTCTGCATAATAGTAGTTATTAATCTGAGAGCTGGCACGATATATAATACTTGTGCATTATTAAGAGATCTTATATAATACATGTACACAAGAAAACGACACGGACAACCTTACAGATATTAGGATCACGCCATTTGGAACTGTATATAGTGGTGTTGAAATCTTCGGCAAGTTTAAGACGCGTGCATTAAACAAGGTTGTTTAGTAAAGTTACCTGCTGGATCATGAAAGATCAGATAAGATGTATTCGTTGTTTGCCCGGGGAAAGCTGAAGATACATAGTACATATATATACATGCGCATAATGAGGTCTGCAAACCTCACATGTGCATTTCTAACCCGTTTATTATGTCTATAGGCTCTAAAGATTCCAAGCATTTTTGTATCGTTGAACACGCAGGGCTATAACTTTATATTAGGATGTCTTGACTGTTGCAGGTTTTGGCGAAGCGACAACTGTACACGCAGAAATTGCAATGACTAGTAGTTTGGTTGAAGTTAAGAAAAGTCTTTAGATCCTGGATTTCACGAGCGTCTCTAAACTCTATTTATGCGTGCGATTTATATACCTTATATGTTGTAGCTCTATATATAGGAATACAATTTGTATTTGTATCTGTGTATGATGACTAGAAAGATATATATTATATTATATAGGAATTCCTTCGTTTCATTTTTTGGGAAATCGTTAGAAATCACTGTTCAAATTTAATATAGTATATATATGAATTCTCCAACTACAACTGTAAGATTTATCGCGAATTTACATATCCTACACAAGATCACTGATATAAGTTAATATGTTATGTTTATATCGCCTCTTTCGACAACAACTTATAAGCGCGATTATCGATTTTCTTTCTTTATTCAATGTATTACGTAACATTTTTCCGACGTAGTTTTAGTGGGTTGTGCATCCGAGCTGTGTAGTATATTTATCATATACATATCTTTCATATTTTAACAATATATACATCGTGCACTTTATAAATTGTAATCATAAAGTATCATGCATTCTTTCGTTTTATCTCACTTTCACATGATCGGACTTCGGTTTCACATTTTATTTTGAAAGCTTCCGTGACATTTCCCCAAAATAAAGTCTTACAACTTTTAGTGCTATAATTTACTATCGTACATCACGTGACCACACAAAAAAGCATGGATAGAGTTATTCAGGCAGATTGTATGTAGTGTATAGTTTTGACATTCATGGTTTATTTTTTTTAATAATTCTTGGATCTCTTCTAAAAATATTACAAATTATAATTGGCAGCAGGATATTTGTTTATCGATTATAATAATTTCGATATTAAATCAGCAGATTATGTATTTCTGAAATAGGTGAAATGTATCAGTATGTAATATATAGGAAATCACGCTAAAGTCTACTCCATTTCCCCCCTTTTAATATAACGTTGACACCCGATGTTTAAAAGTTTAAAGTAGAGGTGGGCTGGTCTGTTTTCTTGGAACAGAAGCCGAACCGGATCTTACAGAGTCGGTGCAACAGGAACTCAGCGCCACTTTGGAAGGCCAGTCTATCATTGGAGCAGGAAATGAGCCTCTTGGTGACCTCACATCAAACACCACCACAACAGTCGTACCGCCACTGGACGGTGAATCACTCCAGCGACGTCCTTGTATCTCGCTTTCCCTCAATACACCGCCGGCTAACAATCCAGGTTAGTTGCGTTAAATGTGTGTTACATGTGCACGCATCGAATGCTTAATAAAGCGAGATTCACAATTAAATAATTATAAGTCGATAAAAAATTGGCATTTACATTCCCAGTGGAACGTTAATCGGTTAAAGAGAATGATTGGATTAATGCAAAGTCTGTAAAATAATCCTGGTATTATAATGTACATAATTATATTCTACATTAAGCTTAGCTTATGTTTTTAGATACTGATTCGATATATTTGTCTGATATATATATATATGCGTCTATCAGGACAGAAATAACGTTTAATAACAACCTACCTATATTTATCTTCTATAATAACGATGCGTTGGGGGAATATTTAAAAGTTCTGCTAGATATTATCGGGTTATGTTTATTTATTTATTAGGATAAAGGAGAACACTTTATTAGATTAGTTTAATTGGAGTAGACAACTCGGTCAGAATAGAGAGAGAAAAAGCTGGATGCAAAGCTACTTCAGGTCATCCTCTGGGTGACAGTAATGGTTACTTCACAACTTCTATCGCTCACTCGCTCGGCTGATATTATAATCGGGGTGGGTAGAAATAGTTTCAACTGACGACACCGATGTTTAGTCGGTTGATGAAACTTATTGATTCAATTCAACGTGAACACATTTTATATGCTGATGTTTTTTTCTGCCGAGCATTTATCGGCAAAGAATTTTAATTGTGAATCCAGCTTAAGGCCTTTAATATTAATATATATATATAGTACATACATATATATATACAATAAAGTATAGGTCCAAATCAAATAAAAGGCAGTACTTTTTTATTGATCTTGTAATTTAATGACTATATAGTATTCTAATATAATTTTTATTTAAAATCGAAATCAATATTTTTAATAACAAAATATTAGTACCTATACTACTGTTTTGAGAATGAAAGAAGCAGCAGTCTATTGTTTTCAATTTCATAATTATATACGAATGGCAGAGCTGTTCGGTAGGTTGCAAAAGTAGGCCAAACTTGAATATTCTTTATTTAAACTATATACTTATAATTTTAAGTAAGATTATGATGAAATTAATGAGTACATTATACTAGACGTAAATTTGATAATATTTTATTACATATGTTCATAAGTTATTTTAAACACTAAAAACTGTAAGAATTGAAAAGATTATTGATAGAAATATATTTATAGTTCTTGAAACTTGTTTTTCTTATTAATTAAAAGTTTACAACGAAGTGCACTGTTGTTTTTAATAATAATAATATACATTAAGCATATATGTACTATCCACTCAATAGTATGCACATTTGGCTTTATATCCAATAAACAAATTACTCGTTTTATTTTCAAAACACAATGGCGACTTTTTGTCTATCATTCTAAGAAATCAAATTGTTTTAAAAACGAATTAAGATAATTTCCTATTTTATAAAATTAATTGAGATAGTTTTTTAATTTATTAGAGTTGACATTTTTTCTTTTGAATTAATTCCTGTAAATTATTAACGATTGGAAAAATGATTTAATACTAGTTTTTATATGTGACTTTTTAATGTAATTTATTCACTTGCGTCCTTAGCAACCACCTTAGAGATAAATCTCTCTGTCTCTCTCCTCTATATGATAAACATTATGCTTTCGACGGTATTGTACTTGGCAGTATATAGTTTTACTCAAAATACCAAACAATTGACAAAGTGTTTATTAATGAAAAATATATGTTTTAGTTGTAAGTATTACAGAAACAATGAAATGTGTCATTCTTTCAAAAAGTTCTATGACAAAAATCACTTGACTTCATATGGAGACAACAATAAAAAATAAGCTACAATACTAAGTTTCGTTTTATGACACAAATGCCTGCAAAATATAGCCTTCTTGAAGCTTGCGAACAAGTGGCATTCTGTTTAAATTTGCCACCCTTCCGTCAGCGAGATTTCCTATTCGTGTGTTGCGTAAAATCGCACAAATCACCGCGTTTTCTTTTGTCTTTTCTACAGGTATATATATGGCCTCTAAATCAGGCACCTCTCCTCGGCAATTCGTCAAACTTTGACGCTGCATTCTATTTAGTTCTCAACCGTTTCCTTCCCTCCCCCCCCCCCCTGCAGGTGGCAGCGCAGACAGCAGTAGCGTCATGATCGACTCACTGACGACACCCTCGTCACTCGGTATCAACTCCGCCTCTTCCCTTGCCGATAGCGACGTCTTCTTTCCTCCCGCCGCTGCCCCTCCCTCGCCGTCACCCCGGTCTCAGCATCGTGTAGCGTATCCGCCGCCCATTAAGGCAGCAGTTGCTGTGATGGCAGTAGTAGCCGAGGGGTCGGTAGTTGTGGAGGGAGGAGAGCCATCTCCGCCACCGTCTGCACAGCTGCTGCATCACAAGGCGAAGGTGGTGGAGGAGCTACTGGATACGGAGATGCGCTATCTACACAGCCTCGACGACATTAGAGAAGTGAGTTTGGAAATGTTGGGATATATTTCTATGGTTTACAGGGGTCGTGATTTATTTTTATAATTTAATGGCAAGCAAACTTAATATTGAGAAGTACTTCGGGGATTTTTGTAAGGAAATTAATATTTTAAGTGTGATCACGTGGCCACTGCTTTTTAATGCACAATATAGGCAGCGAAAGTATGGGTGCCGGGGTTTAAGAACAGGTGCGTGTTTAGCTTTCTTGGAGGCGAGTGAGGTGGGCATTCGACCAACAAGTTGTTGTGTGTATATCGGTAGTAGGGAAAGTGTGTTTAGCATTCTTGTCGCATCATTCCCTTTCTTCTCTAAGTGTTCACTCCTCACCCTTGGGCCTTCAGCTGTCTTCCCTGACGGTGCTTATCCTCATTATCCTTTGCATGCATTATTGCAGAGCTCGAACACAGGTGTATGTACATAATATATATTTTAGGTATATGCTATTCTATAATGGTAGAAATTGCGGAGTTCAGCTTGAAGGTATTACCTATAGAGATTCTGCAGTTTGAGTTACCCAGGTATATATACTTATACATAATATTATATCTACATTTAAAAGAAATACAAAGTAATTTAATTGAATGTGTCTATTATAGATGCGGATAGAGTTAATAAAGTGTACAATGTCAGTCCTGTCGCTTCAAAGTATACATTATATATTATATATAGGTACAAATAAATTGCTTCTGTACTCTCCATATAGAAGGGGCGCTATACATTAAACTTAAAAAACAATTATAATTTAATGATTTTAAAAAGTTAAACAAGAATTGTATACCCCTTATGAATTTCCCATGTTTTTAAAATTCAAATTCTGGGATTACAAAATATACAACACACTTATAATACATATATATTGGGTCTCATTTGTCGTAATATGTCTTGTTTCTCTTTTCTTCACTTCCTAAATAAGAATCTTACATCCACAGGCTCACGAATATCAGGTAATGTGACCCATGAATGCCGTTTGAACTATATACTTAAAATCCATATCATCCCGAATACCCACAGGACTCAACTGCCTCAGCTCTGGTTACGTAATCGCGGTTTCCTTAGTAACCTTGTGCATATGTTTATATGAAGTTGGAGTGACTCTGTATGTGTGTTTATCAAAATGACCGACCTAAGTCTGTGATTGCAATGTTTGCATAATTGGGAATATTACAAATATATGTATTTAGTTACATGTTAGGAAGGAAGGAAGAAAAAAGTGTAAGTAAGTAAATGTATGTATGTATGTATGTATAAAATATGGAAAGGAAATGGTAATTTTCCTTACGTACCACACCCCCCTCCCCCAAACCACTTTTTAAGGAAATTTATGGCTGAAAGGGGTCTTTACTGTGGGAAAGGAAAGGAAATTTAATTTAAACATCACACAGGTGGTTTATTAGGTTACATAAGCCGTGCCTGGTACATTTCTATTATTGTCCAACAGGTAAATAGTTTATGTACCTATACTACAAAATATTATATTCATTCAGACTGAAACTTTGTATATTATACCTTGTAGTCGGTATATATGTTTAATATTTGTGGTATACGTAGTCAAAATATAGATCCTTAAAGTACTAAACAATAAAAAAGAGTTAATATTTCATGAATCTATATTTAATCATTTTGTTTTAACTTTTGTTAACAGCGAAGTGGTAATCGACAATAAGAATTGGTAGTGTTAGAGCACAGGCATTACTTTTCTCTGTATAATATATTGGTAAAGGTGTTTGTTTGGTTATAGACAGAAATCGATGCGTTATTTATTGATGAATAACTTATAGGGCACGTCAGTGTATTCTTCGCCATTCTTCGTTTACGATCGTCTGTTTATAGGTACTTGATGGAAAACAGTTCACAGGACGGAGCTCACGTCACAGGAGATGTTAAGAAGTCAACTATAAGTTATTGATATAGCGACAATATACGCAAGGAGGATGATTATTATTCTACTTGCGACTGAGGCGAAGATGTGATATGAATTTTCAATGAATTAGGGGACCACAGAGACATAGAAAGAAAGTTGTCTTAATTTCTTCACGTTTTATTGTTGATGGAATGTGTTAATTTATTGAAAACCTAAAACGTTGTTTTTTAAATTTATTGATTGATTTCCAGAATCAGCTGGACTTTTCTGTCGTGTGTTCTGTTAATTTGATCAACAAACTGAACTAGTCATATTTAACCGAGGGAATGCAAATATGAATTTCCAAAGTCTTTGCGTATAACACTGTTTCTAGATTTTATTTAGATTGTGAATAAAATATACTTAATACAAGATTTTTGAATATATATTATTTGGGAAGTTATGAAAGAATTAAAATGTTAATTTAAAGAAATTTGAAAAATAATTGTCTTCAACTGTTGCCACCTATACAGCCAGTATAGATGGAATGGAGGTTAGTCGAAGACTAGCTTGTCTTCCTCGACCAGTGGTTGGAACCCGCGGTACAGATATGAACATGGAGAGATCGCCACACCAGTTTTCCTAGATTCACGTTTTTTATAAACTAGGTCATCGTATTATCAAGGCCAATCAACTTGGAGTTACTAGTAAGGGCGCTAGCACCCTCCAACTCCAAGGAATGAGGCACCAACATTGACCCCCCTCCCCTCCTATAATTGTAGATAATGGTGTAGACAATTTTGTATAATTTCTATTTTTAATTTAATATAAGTATTTATAACCTTTTTAAAGGTTATGTTGCATGTGATTTTAAACATATATCTATTGTCTTTTTCTTAAAATCAAAATGAAATATACATATCATTTAATTACGTTTCCGGATACTTATGAATATTAGTACATTGGCCAATTTTGACAACAAAATTAGCATAAATTGGCCAATAGGGACTATAGGGTGTCACTGTTGGTACCTCGTTCCTTGTAGCTGGAGGGTGCTAGCTGCGGGACTATATGGGGGTCAATGT
>JAYRBW010008419.1:0-13472 GCA_036023295.1 Invenusta paracnida
TAAATAGACAAATTAATTAAAATATTCCCGCGTATTTAATAATTTGAATTTGGCGCCCACACAATCCCACGCACTTTTAAATTTGAATTTGGCGCAAAGAGTTTTGTTTAAATATATTAATTAATTAAAATATTCCCGCGTATTTAATAATTTGAATTTGGTGCCCAATTTTTCGGATTTAACATCATGCAACAATGCACTTTGGGGTATCGTGTCAGAGAACATATGCCTGCGATAGTGGACAACCTGAAATAAGTCATAAGAAATATTTTCCAAGAATTTGATGTTGATCTCCTCCATAAAATTCACCACAGAACATTCCGCAGATTACGATTATGCATCGACAATGGTGGAGTCCAGGTTCATGTTTAATTATATTGTTTAAGATACCATTTCATCTTTTGATATGTACCTACATATATTTATAAAAAATTGATAAAAATCTATGCTTGCATATTTGTCTATATAGGCCTTTTATATATAATGTGAAAATAACTATAAATAAGTGAAAATTACTATTCACAGTGGGTGAGAACGAGGTACGTAAGGGGACTTAAGTTGGTTTACGACATTTGTGGTATAGAGGAAAAGGAGTTTTGTCTGTAAGCAGAACCTGCGAAAGATTGGGAAAAATACTTGAGCGTGGGAGCATGTGGTGTAAGACGGTGTAGAGGATGGTTTGGATTTAAGTGTGAGGCAAGAAATAGTTTTTCGGCTTGTGTTATTCGTCTTGTTTCAAAGGATTAAATGTGTGCTGGAATGTTTTTTGGGTAAAATATAATTCGTAGAGCACGTTTTTGTAGGTTTTCCCGCCAAACGGGATTACGCGTCCTGTTTGTTTATTCCGATGAACAATGGGGATATCCAGTACGCATATTCAATAACGCTGCGTACATTAGAGAAGTAGATTTTAAGATGAGGATTTTTCGTTGATGATATTTTTAAGTCGACGTTGGGGAAAAAGATTTTTGGCTGAACTTTTTATGCTATTGTTAATGTGTGTATTCCATTTTTTATTGGATTTGAACGTGACACCAAGGAGTGTTGTCTCTGAAAGTCAGGAGTGTTGTGGGGGCAGTTGTAGGTTGTATAGAATTACGAGTTATACACTCTATTTGTGTTTTTTGTGGTTTATTGAGAGGCCAAGGGTGAAACTGTCTTGTTCAATTTTAGAGATAGTATTGTGGATTTCAGTGGTGATCAGCGGCGGGTCAGAGTGGGGTTATTGCATTATGTCGTCTGCGTATTTAATTAAGGTAGAAGAGTTGAAGCTCTACAGGTGTCAAATGTAAATACAAAAACGGGAAAGGGAGAGGACTTCACCTTGGGGTACTCCTGATTGAACGCTCACATGATTGCTGATGTCGTTAAATAATTTAGCAGACTGAGTTCTGTGCAGGAGATAATTTTAAATTAGTATAATTAACCCTTTGTAGAAGTTGGTGTTAAGAAGGGACGTAATCAATTTGTCGTGTGGGATACAGTCGAAAGCTTTAGAGAAGTCAAAGGCTATGAGCGAGGTCGTGACATTCGTGTGTGTGTTTCGTTAGGCGTTCGTGGGCGTGGATCAGAGCAGATGTTGTATTTGATAGGTAGGGGTTTGAAGCCGAAATGATTTGGGCCGTAGTTTTTGTAAAATAATGTACTTGTTTTCGCGAACAGAAGTTTTTCAAATATTTTTGAACAAATGCAGAGGAGTGAGATGCCGGGTCATAAATCGTGTATGGACGGGTTGCGTTTATATTGGTATTGGAACAACGTGTGATGATTTCCAAAGGTTGGGGGATGTAGCGGTGAATGATTATAAGATTGTAAATGTACAAAAGAGAATAACACAGTATATTGGCACACTGCAGTCGCCGCAAGACTTTGGGTTGGATGCCGTATCAGGCCCAGGAGTCTTTTTTGTTAAGTTTGGCTTGAGCTTTTTCTACCTCGGTTGGGGAAATTACGGGAGCCAGTCGTCGTCTTATATATAATAGGGAAATCGGTTGAATTGGTAAAGTTTTAGCGAAGTGGTTGCTGATGGTGGTTGCAGAATTGGTGCTGGGGTCGTACTTGGGAGATAATTATGGGTAGATATGCGCTTACAGATAAATACAATATGATTTTGTTATATTTTGCATAATGAATCTAGTGCAAGCGACAAGAACTCTCATTAAATAAACTTAAATTTTTAGGCGGCAATTGAAGTTAGTCCACCGCATTTTTATGTAATAACATGGTGTTATGTGGCTCACCATGTTAACAGGGGCTATATTAAAGATGTAGATTTATGTTAACAAACTTACAGGTAAAACATATTTTATCTTGCTAAACATTTTTTCTAGCAGTTAGTATTTGAATACAAACTATGTTAAAGTTTTTGATGGATAAGCCGGGGACGTAATAATAGAAAGCATAATCTAAATTCAATGTATTAAAACAATTGCGTTGTCCTCGGGATAAGCATATTTATAGAAATAAGCTCCTATACTTTCAATTGAAAACGACTGCTAACTTCTATAGTTTGTAATATGTAAATTTTATTGTCAACATTTTTTATTCTCGCTCGCTTTAGATTCTTCGATTTGGCCTAATATCATATATTGTCAAAATAAATTTTGATTTAAGAGCTATATATTCCCTTTTAGTAGCAAATTTGCTGTTTCTCTTATTTGGCAATTTAGATGTTACAAGCATATACCTATATAGTTGCCGAATCAAATTCAGATGTTGTCCCATGAATGTACAACGCAGTAAAGTTTAAGCGATTTAAAATAAAAATATTTTAGAAATAAATTTAAGGACTTTGTTTGAAAAACACGGTAAATGACCAAAAGTCGTGTGGAAGAAGAAACAATTTTATTATTGGTACATTTTTAAATCACATGTTCAGTTGGGTAAATAATAATAAAATAAATATTAATCCCTATTGTTCATATAAAAAGGCAGTATAGATAAATATACAGATACTTCCCAACAAATACAGTATTTATATGAAAACTGCACGCTGGGTTGTCACAAAATGGGTACAGAAAGACGCAATGCAGAAAGAAGATGTTAAAAAAAATAATCAATTTGTCGGGAGCATGCATGACTGTCTAAAAAAAAACAGATTAGATAAGTTACACATTGAAACTATATTTGGCGGATGTCTAGTTCCATCAAGGTTTCATTTTCTTTGGTGTAAATACATATTTAACGGCTCATATGCAAATGGTCGGATTTATTTGAAAATATTCAAATATACTTGTATATTATTTGAAAGGTTAAATGAAATGTTGAGGATTGAAGTGGATATACAATTAACTTTAGTCCACTTAGAGGAAGTCAGTGGATAATTTCAAATATTTTCATACAAATAGCGTAGTAGGATATACTATATATATTAATTTCAAATACTCACTTAAAGGTCAGTTTTAAAAACGTATCGAGATTCTATAAAAGTATTTACTCATTTGTTTAAAAAGGGATTAAGACTTAATGACCCTATAAATCTCTTTTAATTGTATGATACTCTTTTTTCGTAAAGCCAGAATAATATAATAAATAGATAGGTAGGCTATAACGAAGCAGGATGTATCTACACGACAAATTCCAACAATATTTTATAAATATATTATCTAAAGGAACATACACATAGAACTGGATTGGGATTATTGTATTTTTCAATAATATAGAGCAAATACTCAGTTAATAAAGAATAGGAAAAATAATTGCTTTATGGAAGTATATGATACTAAAATTACATTACGTATTGATAATGCATATGAACAACTGTACTATAAAAACGCTATCATATATTACAGAATATAAAGTAAAACTTTATGATACATAACAGAATTTAAAGTAAAACTTAGTGAGCACGTGATGAGATTCTGAGTTAGCTTTTAATAGGACTTACAACGGTGTATTACTTCAGTTAATATAAGTTACATCATTTTAAAATTTTAAATCATTGTCAATCGAGTCATGTTGCATGAAAACTTACTAATATAGAGTACATGGAATGGTGCTCAAATGAAGTTAAGGGGTGTAGCTCGTTTGTGCTAGTAAATAAATATTAGTACGGCATATATGTATGTATTGTATGAATGTAGAAAATAGTATTTCCTGCACTGAACAAATCAATGATATCAACCATTACTCTCTGTCAATTCCAGTATTAAAGGCAAGGATGGAGGAAACGAAACACAAAGTAGGTATATGAATATATATATATATACCACAACTGTATAGGCATCAGTTAGTAATGTACATTAATAATAGTCAGTAGAAATAAATTAATATTGTATAATTATAGTCAAGATATGCAAGGAGATGCATTAGACTGTTTGTAAACAAATGTTATTAAACAAGAAGCTATAAATTATATTATTACAGACAGATACATATTATCTACATAAATCGAAAATCCAACAATAAAACTTGACATCATTAGAAGAATTTGATTGCATTCAGTTACACACATATTATGTCGGTCAAGTAACTAAAAAACGTGAAGCTATTAATATACAGTATTTTAGTTTATTCGACTTTATGGCGATTTTCAATGTATGTAGATGAATATAATTGATTATAAAGTATAACGCAGTGTAATAATTTCGAGAATAGAAAATTTCAGGTAGACTGAGCTTAGTGGAGGGATTAAGAATTTTTACAAATTCATGATTGATTTAACGTTTAGATAGAAGTGTGAGTATAGATTCTAAAAGAAGAAAGTAATTTCAATATATGTAATTAATGACATGTTTACTTTATTGGTTCATTTGAAAACTAATGTTTTCAATGGTTCCAAAATGTACATAATGTAATGCAGCTTTATTATTTTTTTCTTAACTTTCTTAATTTTCAATGTGCATACATTTTTTATCTAAGAAAATTAGAAAACATCTAGGTTATTTTTTATGGACTAAACTTTCGTTTGTAATTTAAGGGGAAAAGTGTCAAATTGAGTTCCTGGAGTGTTTACATAGGTAAGCAGATATTATGAAGCAGTATAATGTAGTGAACAACTGGAACAATATTATGACATAACCTTCGACAGAAAATACATAAGCGTATACTATGAATATAGTTTACACTACTGTACCATGGTTATAAACACGCATTAATATCCGTCTCTAAAAAGTAATATGTGCATAGTGATTACCATTATATATATCAATATCCTGAATATGAACACATATCATCAACATCCCTGTTTAATAAGTAGTGGTCTGGCTTGATACCAGGATAGTAGTGCAGTGTAATCTGTATATACTGTCGGCGTCGGGTTGTTAGGCTGGTAAGGAAGGAAGGAAGGAAAAGGAAAGGGGAAACGAGCACAGACGAAGGGAAGCAACGGCAGGCTAGCACCAGGAGAAGAACGGTCGCTTGTAGTACTCAGTGAAGTAGTCATCCCCTACGGAGAGGCGATGGCGGCTTCGGCCGCGTTTCATCGTGACGACAGGCATCTGAACAAGTTGAAGGGGGGACTTGCCGTCGCGCATTGCTGTCGTCAAATTCAGAATCTGGAGGGAAAACATACATAATATATATGCCAGTTTAGTGTAGATATTATATCAGGTATTAATTTGCCATGATGCAGCGACAATAACCATTTTCTCTATTATAATTACGTATAATTTATAAGCATTATGCATTTTAATGCTAAGTTTTTAATTTTACTTCGTTGCTTTAATAATTGTTGACTTCGCTTACCGTGCATTTTAGGTAACACTTAAAATTTCTGCAAATAACTGATTCTGATTAAACAATAATACCTATATGATACATATAATACATAAAAATCTGATAGTATAATTTGTAACTTGATGATTTAATTAGTGATAGGATAAAATGCATTATCATGTATATAGGGCATAACACACATGTTGAACATTACAAACCAACACTTACCTGACCCCGCATTACAGCAACCTGTTTTTCAAAAGTGGATCGATCAAACCCTTTATCAGTCTTGAATTTTGAAAAGAAAAAGGATATAAAAATTCAACTACCTATTATTATAAATATAATTTGTCTATTAATATGCATTTTCAAAGAAAAGTTTGAGTTTTAAAATGTCATTATAAAATTT
This sequence comes from Invenusta paracnida, assembly GCA_036023295.1. Taxonomy (NCBI): domain Eukaryota; kingdom Metazoa; phylum Platyhelminthes; order Proseriata; family Coelogynoporidae; genus Invenusta; species Invenusta paracnida. Next base: position 6,065 of record JAYRBW010008419.1, read on the forward strand.
CATTAGCGAAATGTTAAATAAATGTAAATTTATTCAAGTGAAATCTTGAACTCACCTTAAATAGTGTGTAAAGGTCATCGCATATAGATTGTACAAAGCTATTTTCCATAAGTTTCGGTAAAATAAAATCTTTAATTTCTTGTGAGAATGGTTGCTTTGCCATTGGAAGCCATGCCCATTGAAATGGATCTAAAAATATATAATTTGAACTATAAAAAACACGTAGCATGAATTTAGATTTATTGAAAAATAATTTGAATTATAACTGCAATGTACGCGATTTTATACTGCGGGTATGAAAAGTTGATAATAGTATGATTGTTGTGTAAGAACTGAACATTTATAATAAATGTGTAATCTTTAAAAGCTTTACTCATACATGCTCTCCATTCATCAGGATGTTTGCATGGGAAAGCGAGTCCATTATCAATTGCTGCTATAGAAATTCGTGGCATATCCACTAAATCCCAATCACCAGAGTCAGACTAAAAAGACAAGAAAATTAGAGTAATTTAAAAAATGCTACTCGTTTAATAAGTAAGTAATATAAATATTAAAATTAATTAAAAAATAGATAAATGCAAAATAATTGTACCAATTGCGAGGATGCAGTTTTAGCATCAGGCTTCTCATATTTAATTAACCAGTTATCATTGCCACGATCTGTAAATTAAGAAAGAGGATTAATTTGAAAATTTGAAAACAAAAAAACTGATCTATTTAAACATTACCTGTGTTTCGAATAATATAGTCGAGAACAACAAGTTTTTCAAATTGAAACTGGAAATCTTTGGCAGTGGGTTCAGGTAGATTTTCTGAATCGAATCTGCGCAACCAAAAGTCGGCATCTTTGAAACCATCAACAAAGGTTTGAAATGATCCAACCTGGAAAGAAAATTTAATATTTTTAATTAGACATTAATTACGAAGTAAGACATTAAATTTAAATTGCATGTATTTATTCTCCAATCCGCGCAAACAGAAAATCTAGAGGTCGTACAGAAATGTTTTGATCGTTTTGTAGTTTATTTCGAAAAATTGTGAAATATTTGAACATTCAATTAGAAATTATCGTTAGTTGTTTTTGACATTATAGATGTATATTTTTAATGATTTTTGTGACTTGAAACTCAAAATGTTGACAATTGGAAAAGGTGACTTATAGGGTGAAGTGTGAACACTACTAACCCGAGGAGCTCTTTCAAATCGCTTAGGAGCTTCTCAAAATGGCTATGTAATTATTAAAAATATCATCCTTAACTTAATTATAAAAACGTGTTTAAAACTCTATATACTGGGGTGATCACAGTGATACTTATTTCTGATTAGAATTGTTTTTATACAGTTATGTTCAAGTTTGAGGTGCTTCTTTGATTTGAAGAAGCTCCTCGAGATATGACGGTTTTCAAATTCCATCTCTGATTCCAAGACGGTAACTATATTGCATAAATACGCAATTTACTACATCAGCCCTGGCCGAATTTTTACTCACCGATATTAAATTAGGGCGAGGTTGCTAAGGGTGTTTTTTGGAAAGGTGTTAATGCCTAGAGTTAGAAAACATGTGATAGCATTGTGGGGTTGGCAGCTTTTTATAAGTTATCTTTCATTTTACAAAATGGCCGCCGAAATGCTTATTATGCAACAAATAATGATCTAGAGCAGCTAACACAAATATTTTACTGTCTATGGCCAGGTATTAGGAGTCCAGGAAGTGTATATATCTATTAAAAAACAGGTGCCATCAACACATATAAATCCTTTCTTTACAGTCACCATATATAGTCCAACAATTTAATACAGCAAACAAATTATATATGTTAAAACACAGCGGTCGCGTTTCCGCGTACTGCGGACATAGAAAAATACAATATAATATAATATAATACAAACAAAATATCAAACAGAAGCTATCTAAACCAAAACTAATAGCTATAAAAAATGTCATCTTAACATTTTATGTCTGTCTTTACTTAAAACATTGAACACAACTTTTATGAAATTAACCATCAACATCGTAATTCTCGTCCGTGCTCTCAACATCATCTGATGAACGATTCTTGCAGTCTGACAGTGTACTGAAGTCCAGTTGCCAGATAGACACAATTTAGCAGTGTACACGTCTTTGAACATCTGCAGGTCAGTAGGGTTAAAATAGCCTCAGGTGATGGCCGACCATCCATCCAATCCACTACCATTAATTCCTCAGCTACATCCATTCAATTTTCTATCCTCTGCCAATGGGACTTGATACACCTTAGTCTTGCTCAAGACATATTCTCCATATTCCAGTCTGGTAGTTTGCCCTTTGTGCATGTTTGACTAAGCAGTTCATGCAGTGTGGAAGCTGATGACTATTGACCTTGGTGAATGTTGCTTTGTGGCCATAGAGGAGACATGTGAAACACTCTAGTTTGTCCATCAGTTCTGAGAGGTACCATTCCTGGCCCAAATGTGTAAATGTCTTCTTGATTTCCGAGTTGTTGATCACAAATTTTAGAGCACTTGTCTTCCCTTTACCTGCGAAAGCACTGGTAGTGTCACATTCTGTGTATGCATGTATACCAATAACAGCTCTGTAGACATCTATGACGACAGTGGCAGTGACTTTCTTGATGTCAACTAATCTAGTTCTGGTTCCATATTTTTGGAATAATGGGGCTTCTATCTTGTCATAGAATGCCAAACACATGATTAATAGATCTGTATCCTCTGCATATATTATTACAGCTTGATATCCCTGTCTAGCAGCATTTCCAGAATGGAAAAGTAGGCACCTATCTGCCTCTTCCTGCTGGCAGTGGAGATCTGGTACCTCTTCACTGACCTGTGATGTAATTCTGTAGCATTTGCCATCTACAGTTGTATACAGAATCTTATCATGTAGTTTCTCTGTGTACACTGACTTCCTCCATACACTGACAATGAACCTAATCAGACTAGTTTTGTTAGTTATTCTTTTCATGAAATTTCTCCATTGCCTCACGATCTTTGTGATTGTGATACCCTGCAGCTGCTGTTCGGTCTTTTCACCCCGTGCCGATCTTTCACTGTTCCTGATAGAATTCTTTCGATACGTGTTGAACACAACATCTATTCGGGTACATTTTCTTCCTTCACACAATGCCATATACAGTATTGTAGTGGCAAAGTCTCCAAACGTAACTTGGTCACCCTTTACTCTTTGAACCAAGTTAATTACATCAACCACAGAAGCCGGATTTCGTGGGAGTTGGTCTGCTACTGTCACATTCTTCTGCAAAATTGTGGCTAAGGAAGCTTTGTTTGTTTCCCTGAGTAATCCGTAGAGAGAGCACAGGAGGTAGGAGGACGTCCTCCATCTTGAGATGCGCCTTTGTGTCAACACATAATGCGACCAAACAGAGACCAGTCAGCTATCAAGATTATGTCCTTCACACTTGTTTTCAATACCTTCTTCTCACACATATTTGTGAATGTTTTCAGCCTGTTAGTTTTTATCGGATCATGAAATAGTTTTACTGTGGAGTCGTTCTCCAGTTTCTCATTCTTGAAAGTGGCATAACTCTTCTCTCCAATATCACATGCCTTAATCAGATCAGAGGCAATGTCTCTGGGTGCCGATTCTGCATTAGAAATACTTATGAGGTCTTGCTTTTCTGCGAATGGGTTGACCCAGGCTTGAATGAGGCTGACGATGGCTGACATTGTTTTCTCATCTTTTTTCATTCTTGGCTGCTGTAGATCAGCATGGTTGAGTTTTGATTGATTATCATGCACCATATCTCTTAAGTGTTCAAGAAATTCACTGTGGTACTCCACTGTTATGTAGTATCTTTTGATGGCTTCTGCTTTTAGGCTGAACCCTGACGTGCCTCCAGGAGTCTGAGTGTCCTTGTTAATCGTAACCTCGATTGTCTGATCTACAGGAATCTGTCCAAAGGGATTGTTGCTGGACCTCTGCACCGAGAACTGACCTTGCTGGAAGGCTGTGTACATCAGGATTTCTTTCCGGAAGATCTGTCATTTGAGCAAAGTATGCAGACAGGCACCTAGCATAGTTGACCTTATCGTATGCAAAACACTATGAGATCAAAGTTCTAATGTTAATGATGTGCAAATCCCGGTTTCCCTCACCGATAAGCACGTATAGAAGGCCAAGTATCACGTGCTCTACCATGTCTATGTATGACATAAAAATCCCGCTTGCTCCCCAATGTTGTGCCGGAGTTGTTCCAGGAAGTCTCTCCACAGGATCATCCTTTAGTAATTGTGGACTGTCGAAGAGATCACTCAAGTTCTGATGGTTGAGATCATCAGCTATATCGTTCACGTTGTCTACACATGATTTGATCACAGCGCTCATTTCCTTTTTGCTGACTACCCACAGTGTGAACTCGGCCCATGCTAGTCTCATTAAGGCTTCATAAATGCACTTGTGCACTCTAATAGCACGATTGCACTGTTTACCGTCAATTACCCTATAAATGAACCCCTTCGCGACTAGCCCGACTTCTGACTAATAAACTGTAGTCACCTTTTTAGCAGTGCATTGATGGTGGGCAGGTACCAAACATCTTCTGAGATTGACTCTTGGTCTCTTGTTTTTATATCAAACCCAGTCCAACTTGGGATTGTCTCACAGTTGTCTCTGGTTGAAGCCCAATTCTAGACCAGAGAGAAGGAGAGTATATTATTGTCTCGCGTATTGTCTGCCTTTCACGCAGTTGACTCAGCTCAGCTATTTAAATCTGGCATAGAAATTCATACTAGAATTCATGAAGGAATAAAGCTGCCACTGCCCTAATGCTATCACATATTTTCTAACTCTAGGGGTCACCTTTACAAAAAAACATTAATAGTATTCTCCCCTCGATTTGATACTGAGCAACCCCCCAGGCTGAACGTCAAATTTTCTTGGAGAGTTGTACCTATAGAATAAATTACTTTTATCTGTGCAAAATAACACTGCACTATTGGTATATCTAGAAGAACTGTTGATATTTGAGAATACCCATGACAGTACTAGTCTAAAACGTACGTAAATTTACGTAATAGTAAAATAAATTTTCTAGAATTAAATTATGCAAATTTATTGATAATAAATAAAATACAAAACCAATAATAAATTTAGCGTATCTTTTAGGAAAAAAAAATTATATTTAAAACATGTATAATTATATTCTAAAAAGTTAATAATATAGTTTATTCTAAATAAAAAGTCAAAATAATAAAATAATTAATATTCTGCAAATGATGGCAAACAAAGTGTAGTATATATTTAGTCTCAAACCTCAGGTATTCATTTTAGTACATTAAAAAAAGAAGCAAACAAAAAAATGTCATAAACTATAAGAATTAGCAATGATAACAATACATTCAATGAAATCAAAATAAAATCCAATGTCGACTCTCAGCGTAAACACCATACATACATACAAAAACGTAAATTTATTTTTTTAATCTGAGAGTTCCATTGCAAGATTACTAATTCTCACTATATTGTTTCCTGATAGCCAAATGGCAAAACAGGTTGAAGATATTAGCTTTGTTTATAAAAGTGAGACATACCTCATAAAGGCGAGACTAACCCAGAGTAAAAAGAAAAAAAGTCCAAACTAAAATGACACACTTCTGGCACAAATAACCCCACCGACATAATGTAGGGTTAGTAAAAATGTTAAAACTAAAATTAGCAGCCTAAAACCAACGTTCGAAGATGTCGTCGGTTTGATACGGGCATATTTTTTAGGATTTCCTTTACTGCTCTATGTACATGATTTTCATTTCCGGTTACCTTCAGGACAACTGCGATTGCATTATTTTTACGGATACGACTGGTTACCCGTCCATTGCAGTAATTGTTCCACAAAATAGTATCGAGTCGATTTGAATGTTTAGAAACAGATGGTATGACCAATTCGATTTGTGTGTGTTCACTACTCGGAATTTCGCTGATTGCTTTACCGTAAGCATTTTTTGTACAGTTTTCCACAACTTCACGCGCGACAATGGTTTTCACAAACGAAGACATCGTGCTAAAAACATTGTTACCAGAAACTTGATTTAGATGTTTGAGAGCTTCTTCTCGGTCTTCATCATGCATATAATCGAGTATATTTTTGTTAAAAGCCTTGTTCTCAATCAAATTATTGCGACAAATTAGAATAGATTTTTTGTCGTCACCAACCAAGGACAATATATGATATGGTGCACCTTTGAATATAATTTTACCAGGATTAGAAATGCTAACCCCATATTTGCTTTTAAGGCCTAAAAGACGTTTACACCTTGGAGGTGTTTTACAGAATTCATTGACATTAACATCAAGAGGAACAAAGGTAACATATTCGAAGTGATCATCTTCACCTTTAAATCCAGGCTTTGTTCCGTCTTTAACGAATACATCTTCTTCCTCTTCGTCATCTTCATTATTTTTATTTCGTCCCTTTCTTTGAATCTTGTATTCTGGATCGTCTCTTGCTTCGAAGCGATAGTCACCACCAGTCTTTATATGAAGTCTATCTTCACCCTTAAAGGAATTCACATAGAAATCCATGGCTTGTTTGACATCATTCAAATTACCATAAAATTGAACGGCACGTCGAGGTTCACCGGTATTTGGAACACCGCCTAACATTTCAACCTTTACATTGGGAAATTTATTTTCCAAAGCTTTCAAGGTTCGATTTCCGGCTTTATTTTTTCCAAGACCCCTTGGATTTTTGAAAGCTTCGTAACAACCAACTAAGTCATCGAAACCAGCTGCTTTGCACTTTTCATCGTACTCTTCTTCTGTATCAGTTGTTAGATCAACACCAGCCTGATTAAGACACTGACGAGTAACTGCATCAGTTAACGGAACGTGCATAACACCAACCCAACTTTCTTTGCCATCATCAGCAGTCGATAGTTTTGTAAGACCCACAGCATAAGCTTTCTTTTCTGGCTCAGGTGTTGGCTCAGGTTCAGGGGTTGGTTCCGGGGTTGGTTCCGGTGTTGGCTCCTTTGGAGGAGGAGGCGTAGGTGTCTTCTCCTTTGGAGGTGTATCGACTTCTTGTTCCTTTTTAGGAGCGGAACAGCAACAGCCCATTTCTTGTAATTTATTTTATAAGCAAAATTAATACAATTAAATTTGATAATTTACATAATAATCTCTAAATTAATTTCTATTATTGAATAAAACACGCAAAAATTTAAATTTAAAATAGTGATATTCAGAAAGTCAATGAAAACTATGCATATAATTATAATTGAAATGTAGAAATAGATGAGGCGGTAGCATAGTGAAGCAAAGAATAACAAGATAGATTAACTTATAGCTATTTTCATGAGGGAGGAAAAGTAGACTTTTGTGAGGGATGGGCAAAAACTGAGGGAGGAAAAGTCTGTTTCCACCCGAATGAATGATGCTTTTCATTTTGTGTCC
>JAYRBW010008430.1:0-13470 GCA_036023295.1 Invenusta paracnida
TCCACTCCTCTCCTCTCCTCTCCTCTCCACTCCTCTCCTCTCCTCTCCTCTCCACTCCTCTACACTCATCTCCACTCCTCTCTCCTCTCTCCTCTCTCTCCTTTCCTCAGAGGCAACGTTTTCGTGGAAGGAGTGGGTCTTGGCGTGAAACGACCAAGCAATCTCCAAAGAGAAGACGATGAATACGACGCCTATCGCAAGCGAATGATGCTGGCTTATCGTTTCCGACCAAACCCCATGGTACATAACACTACCCGTAGTCTTAAATACTCTTTCTTTTCTGTTTTATTCTGCAACCCTAACCAGCCTAACTTTCGTCCAACTTGTTTCTTGTAGAATAATCCAAGACGCGACTACTACTGATCAACTGACGCCTTACATCATCAATTCTGTTGTCATCCAGTTACTCCTGATTTTGTACAAAAGATGATTCATTGTACATAACACAAACATTAAACGGGTTCTCTCTCTCTCTCAGTTCTGCGGTTACGTAATCTATCAGTTAGCTCTGTGTTACGTAATGTCCCGAACTACATTTTCGATGTTTTAATGTCATTCTGCATGGTGATTTCCTACTCTCACTTTTTAAATATATTTATTATAATGTTTTCTTGGCTAATTTATTTGACTTGTTTGGTGCGGGCTATATTTAATCGATATTTCGTATTGATTAATATAAAACAATTACGCATTTCTCTAAATTTATCACATAAAAGTTTAGTGCATATTTCTCTAGATGTAATTTCTTGTTGGTTTTTCACTATTTTAGAATAGTTTCACTTAAATATTAGTTTTTTCTTGATACTGTTAGCCGTGCATTAGTTCAACTATAAATAATTATACAAGACAATTATAAGGATGGCTTTATTCCCAAGCATGCAGGACTGGTATTGGTTTACTAAATGTGTCCTACATCATTCAAATACGTGTATAGTTTTAGTATATATTGCAAATAGTTGGCGGATTTATAGAAAAATTTTGTAAATTGCAAGTTGTCAATAAAAACTATCCGAATTACTATAATTCTTCTCAATTTAATTCGTGTCTTTCTACTGTACTGAATTTCATTGCACAAGATCAAAGGATATTGAGCGAGCGACAAAAACCCTCACTCCTTGCTAGAAGCGCTTTAAAACTGGCCGGGACAATAATCCGCTATTATTGAAACATATGTTAAAAAGCTGCGCACAAAACCAATTGAGTGTTTTTTAAATACGGTATCATGTTATTTATGATCGGGTATGTAGCGTTCAATACTCTCATGAAGCTATTATATTAATTATTTTGCGTATAAGGCAACACATATACCAAAATGTCACGTGAAATAATAAATTGATTACGATACAGTTATATTTTTGAGCACGTACCTAATTAGTATATATAGTTTCTTAAAGGTAATTCATGATAGTTATAGCCGTTCATAAATAAGAGCTCCTATACTAATAATACTGCATAGAAAACTGGTGCCGAGTAAATATAGCACATATATCTATCGTCAACTATTTTAAAGTGAGGGTTCTTGTCGCTCGCTCAATATTCTTTGCACAAGTTAGCCTATATGAATAATAGTAAAAAGAGAATTGATCGATGATAATTGTCTGCTGGCGTAACTAATGTAGTTTTCGCCTTTATCTACAGATGTGCGTTATACTCCAGGTTTGTTACTATATTTTATGTCAACAAATACTTTAAATATATACAGTTTAGAATCGACAATGTCGGCATATAATATGACAAGTGTATCTTGAAATGAAGTCCTGTAACCAACTTCCAGGTAGTTTATTTTAATGGATTATCGCCCCAAGTAGGCTGCATTTTCTGTTACTTCGATGCATGCCAAATTATTGTGTTTAAAAGAGCAGCAAACTATGGTTTGTACATCTGAGGCAAATTCAATGTAAGGCATTCTATATTAACGTTTGTAATAATCAAATTTGAAAAAATATCGACACTAATAGAATTATAAAAAAATTGATCGATGTTTACGTAGCATTCTTACTAAAAAATATTGCATTAAAAACAATATAGGAAAGTTTCTCCTTGACATGTTTACATGTGTTAGCATATTTTATTGACTAACTGTTGCCTATACTAAAGATTTTTTCACTAATTGAAGCTTTTTATTTTCTAAATGTGGCTATTATTTTTGATTAAATAACCTATCACATTTGTATTCAATTACATTTATTCTAAAACGTAATCCACACGGAATACATCTTTTATTTTCACGTAGCAAAAGCAGCATAATTAATTAATTTATGGGAAAAATAAGTTCTATTAAGAGAAATATGATTAACAATACTGGAAATTAATATCTAAATCCACAAGTTAGAAAATGTAAATACAATTTGTAAATGTAAATGTAAATACAACTTGCAATTGCAAGTTATCAGACTTGCCGAGTTAAGGCCAATGGGTTTCATTAATTTACCAATCATGGTTAATACATTTAATTCAACTATTATTAACTTCATATTATGTTAAATTTTATATTTCAATATGTTTTACAAAGAAAAGGGTGCATATTATCTTACTTAGAGCTCATGAATATATTACTTCTGCGTTTTTTGTATTTTTAGTTATAATTATGTAGTTTGTATCACAAAAGACGATCGTTGCCAATTCTATAAACAAACACACTTCAGCGATTATGTATAACACTACAACCATATTAATTATATAACACAATAAGCGACAGTCAAAGGATATGTATATATCTAAGTGTAAAAGTCTTAAATGGGAAACAAATTACTTTTTTCATTAATTGATTTGTAAATATTAATATTTACACACACATGTACAATACATAACATGTACTTTTACTATGTATATATCGTACCTCAAATTAATCCAGACGTAGGTACTTAAATGTTTATTTCAGTCTTGCAACAAACACCCGTATTGTACTTTCAACCATAGAATTGTTCATAATATAAGAGCCGCGCAGTGGGGTGCCTAAACTTTCTAAAGTCCTCTATCGATTCTGATTCACGCCATACGCCATACTAAACCTCCGATCGATAATTGCTTGCATCTATATCAGCTGGAATGCTAACTACATCTTCAGTAATATGTACATAGTTAAACCAGGTACTGAGCTGATATTTAGTAAGTAATGAAGTAGTAGTACCTACTTGACGAATGACATAAATGGTGATTAGCTACTTCGCAGTTAATATTATTAAATCGAAGATTGAAAGGCAGTTGGAAGAATGGATTTAATTCTCGATGTTTGTGATGACTACTTCTTCTCGCCCTACGTCTATCCAGCAAGTTGGCCCGAGGACAATATATACCGTCAGTATTTGAGTCTTCTCTTGATTACCTACCTGAGTGGCGTCCTGATATACTTTTTCTTTGGTTGCATTGGTTACCAGTTCCTTTTCGACAAAAGACTTCGAACGCATCCTCTGTTTCTTCCGGTGAGTAGACATTTCAATTGTAACTCCAATTTACTTTTCTAGGCCCAAAGGTTAAACAAGACTATAATACATAGTTTTCTGCATAAACAAATTGAATTATATTCTATATCTAGAGTGACGTATTCCGCCGAATCTCACCATTTAACCAGTGTCAGTTCGGTAACATAAGACAAAGAGCTCTTTTCAGGAATACTCACTCCTAGTCTCTAAACCTCACAATATATATCGGCTATGCAGGTTGTAGCTTTCGAAAAATGAGTTTCAGGGCCAGAATTACTATAAAATGTCACTGTTATAATCTGGATAATAATCTGAGTACAGGTGTGGTTCCATCTGTTTTGCAACTCGCAGATTGGTGGTTAAAATTACTGTTTTAAATGAGCATTTACCAGTCTACCAGAGATCAATACATATCATAGACATTGGAAAGGATAGTTAGAAGCGAAACAACAAACAAATAATATGTTCAACTGCGTAGACGATGTGAGATCCAATATCAACCAATGACAAGGCAGAGAAAATAGTAAGCTAGTTGAAAATTGTTAAATGTTGTAGGTTCTCTGTCGTTGCTTTGTCTTGTTATCGAATGATGTTGAATAAAAGCAAAATGATTGCTTCTTATAATTAAGGTATCTACATTAATGGTGGATTCACAACACTTACATTACAATGTGCTCAAGATGTCCCTGTGCACCAAATACTCGTAGATCACGATATATACAATGGACGTATATAAAAAATAAATTATTTATCTATGCGTCATATCACTCCAATTGTATTGTAGTTATTGCTTAAAAATACAAAATTCACTCCGCCACTTTTTCATTTTAAATGCGGTCGGTAGTCTATTTAAATAGTTTTCGAATATTTCCCCTGTCAACGCTGATCGACGCTCACACACTGACTTTTGATGAGTCCCCAGAGCCGTGTCACTTTTATCCAACGCTTATTTCTATGCTTCGTACAAACCTACTGCTTGTGGCTATTTGTATATGAATGGATTGGAGACCACTCCCGGCGTATACGGGAGTCACTCGCGAATTATAAATACCTCTTGGCCATAAATTCTCCAACTTCACAAGAAAAGTAACTGCCGGCCATGACATGTAAAACGCGATCACAGTAATTTATTCTATTCATCGAACGTTAACGCTGCATTTGTTTGGGTAATCTATTGGGCCGAATGGTCCACGCCACTCATTATAGTACAAAATATTAAGAAGTTGATTTTAAATCTACTAAAAGTGGTTGACTATAATACTACTACTAATGTATATTACGCAGCATCTCATAGTTTCTGGAAAAAAACTTTTCTATGCAAGAAAAAAAAATTTTTTAGAGGTTTCATCAAAATTGTTTCTACGATATTTCAATTTATATGGGAAAGATTTAACATTGAAATTGGTTTAATTAATTATTGTTGTCATAATACACTTAAATAGAGCTAGTATTGTCAATTTACTGATCCAAGCCTTCATAATGTCGGCTTCGGTAACATAAGACAACAGATAACCAACTTGCGATTTAGTTCTGGGACTGAACATATACAGTAAAAGACAGTACGTAATACATTTTTATTCCATAAATAAGTACGTATGATATTATGTGATTATGTGATTATATTACAGTTGATTCAAAATAAGCAATAATTGTGTTGTTTAAAAATTATATATTCACTTTTGCTTCATTTTAGCAATGGTTAACTAAACTACTGACAGTAATTAGCGTTTATATCGTACATGAGCAGTATTAATAATAATGGTTAAACGCTTAGTTATGGCTGAATCAAAGGCAATTTTGGCGACTGGTGGTCAGCACTTAATTTAAACGGTACCAATTTAAAGGGCCAGTTTATATCTATTAAACGGGACCAATTTAAAGGGCCAGTTTATACCTATTAAACGGGACCAATTTAAAGGGCCAGTTTATAACTATTAAACGGGACCAATTTAAAGGGCCAGTTTATATCTATTAAACTGTAAGTCACAAAAGATCCTACATAGGTCAGACCAATTTACAAAAGCTTAACGTAGAATAGGAAGTAGATACTTCCAAAGGCTATTCCTCGATAACTAAGCAACCAGTTACCTTAAAATCAGTGCAAATATCGAAATAGTTGCGGATATATTATTAACAATAGAGTCATTTGATGCGAAATATTGAGAATTTATAAACAGCTATTGGGGATTATAAAAGTAGTCAATATTTGACCTTCAATGACCTCGTTTGTCAAATAAATATTGCAAAATAGCCACAGTTTTTCCCCGTAGCCTGTAACGGCCTCGATAGTCGAGTCCAAAGCTCCAAGGTCATCCGTTGCTTAGTTATCGAGATGATACAGGCCTTTGAAATATCTACTTTCTATTATTTACGTAAAGCTTTCGCTAATTTCATCGTAGGAACTCATATGAGCCATACTAAATTCAATGTTTGCATAGTCTCTAGCTCCTTTGCTATCTAATAACCCCCTCTTTTGTTTCTTTGAACAAATCAGAATCAAGAATGGCTGGAAATCAAACACACCCTCCAATCAGTTCCATTTATTGCTCTCATGACGGCTGTGGTATTCGTCTTCGAGGTTCGAGGCCCTAACAAGTTCTACGACAGATACTCGGACACCTCGTTAGGTGAGATATCATGCACCTAACTATTGAACCTTTTAATAAGTATTTCAAGCGAAAGTATGGGTGAGGTTGTTTTCTAGGCTATTTACAGTGTGAATTTCCATCACCGTGCCCTATGAGTCATAAAATAATTGTACTCTCTAGCCCACAGCGCCTTTTTTGCGAGACCCGAATTTCTTCTTACTTAAACCATGACGTCATTTATAACTGACGACCACATTGACTTCACTGTCGGTGTAAACTAGCGACTAGGCTGCTTCTCAAGTATAATTTTATCCGACAAAGTGTCAATGTAACTAAAAATATAGTTTATGGACAAGTCTCTATACAACTAAACCGGCAATTGTGGAGTACTTGGCCGTAAATTAATTTTTTTTCGGAAAATAAACAAAAGTCAAACAACCAAAAAATAAATGTAATTAACAAGTAATCCCTCCTATTAAAAGCTGGCGTCCGCAACCACACCACAATTATCAAATATCTCACTATCCTTTACGATATATTAATTTATTTACATTTATTTTTTGTTTTTTAAAGCTGTTTATTTTCCAATAATTTTTTTATTTACGGCCAAGTACTCCACAATTGCCGATGAATCTATTATGTATTTATTTTGAATAATTTTGGATAAATTTTGGACTGATATGTCCTGATTATTGTAGTGAAAAAAGTTACAGTTACTGTTTGTAATATAATGTGTTAATTATTTTGATAAAATTAATTGATAAATTCGTTTCCAAAAATAACAAAAGTTTGAAACTGTGCGCAAACTCATCACTACTGTAAACACACTTCACATATGATTAAAACAAAAGTGCTTTCAGAACGACTATTTTCAGACTGTAATACTAAAGTAGAATAATTTTTACATAAATGTCTATGTTCTCATGAATGGAAAATAATATAACTCGGTAACATCTGTTAATTATGTCCTACGTTTAATTTTCGCAAATAATCATTTATTCAGTTAAAATCTCTCTTATACTATTTACTCTTCGAATATCACTTCAAACTCTGTTATTCATATATTATGAGATAAAACAAGTTGTTAAAGCGTGAATTATTTATTGAATAAGTAAAATATGGTGAAAAAAATATAATAAGTGTATAATTCAAAAGCAAAACCGTAGGAAGTCAACAAAATAGGAGCTTAGTTTATTGGTCGTCTATACCTGAACTTGATTATCTGTTATATAATATTTATATTATATAATTATATTTAAAGTAATATAATTATATTTAAAGTAATATAATTATGAAATATAACTAAATATGAATATAATAGCTGTGAAAATTCAGTTTTCAATCAATTTTATGATGCAGTATACTTTGAATGTGTTACATAAAACTGCATGTCGTGTTTATATATGTGCATTTATGTATATGGCCATTGTTGCCATACTCCTAATGTCAAATTTTTTGGAGCATGGGATTTTTGTGATCTCCATATTCATAAATACTCACAAAAACAAATTTGGTGCTATTATCCGGCGTGTAACGATAATTTCACTAAGGAACCTCACTATCATAAATTAAATTATATGTTATCGTTAATATTTTGAGAAGAAACGAATAAAGGCAAAGCAATGATTTCAGTTGAGTTCGTACACTTATATATACATACATACATAATGATTTTTCTTTCATAAAAGTATAACGGCAATAGAGACAAAGTATAACATTTGTAAAATTTATAATATTAAGATTAAAAAGGGAATATCATATTATGGAATATTCCAAACTGGTTGTATAATGAAAATATATTACAAATTTACCATCTGCCAACAGAAACATTTGGAACAGATTTTTAAATCCTACTTAACATTTTTCATTTCTTTCTTCCACTTTATATTAGCCATATTACCAGCCTGATTCTCTTCACTCGCAATTTCTAGTGCTTGCCATAATATAACCGCGTTTAAGGAGAAGAACCAACACGAATCTTGCAACTTCTCACACTAGCTACTTTGATGAGATCTCCTCTATCATACACATTATTTGCCAACAACTTCAAGAATGAAGGCGTCATGTGAACACAACTTATCGAAGCTCCAAGGGTTAGTCATTAAAGTGCGAGGCAGTTTAGAGCGCTTAAAATGACATGATAGATAAAACCAAGGAGCAGCTTCTATGTGCTGCGGGAATGTTGACTGTTTACTCTTTGATGGCAGTACACTAAGTTTTGTGTTAAGCTCCACGCGGATACGCATTATAAAGCTGTTGGGAATTCTATCTTCTATAAGCCGAGAACATTTTTGCTGATTGACATTTGATCACACAATTAAATATCAACCTTAATTAAATTGCTTGCGATATTTCTAACATTGTAATTGCAGAGTGGAGTGATCCACCTAGCCTTAAGGGACTCAACAACAAAATAGTGCTATATATTTATAAATGTCGTCAACAGGGACTCAGTATTAAGTGAACAGAGATTTTTTAATCATTAAATGTTCAATACTGATTTTGTACAATATGAAATTTAATAACAATATCATTAAACTACAGCTTACTTTACACTTATATATAAATAATATAACTATGTACACAACTGTAGTATGGCTTGTTCCTAGAGCAATAAATGAAAAAAATTAAATTAATATTTAAACCATTTTCATAAATTAAAAAATAAAATTTCCCATAGGTTTATTTTTTTATATAAACAAAAATGTAAGTTGAAATAGCTTATGCAAAACTGAAATATAAGATTAATTATATTAAATACAAAATATATTTTATCGAATCCAATTTTGTACAATCCATTGATATTTGTTTTACTATACTAACTGTGTTAATAGTAGATTAATTTCTATGGTACAATCATAGTTATTCAAAGTTAATGATGTGACATTGATTGCAACTGAATATATAATACGTAGAAGCATAGAGTAATTACATATACAAAGAGTGTTCACTCTTTTAAATTCTGCATGCATTTCAATACTACTATTTACCTACCTAAAAGCTTATGCAAAATATAGTTTTAAGAACTGAGAGCAATTAAATTGTGTATGCAGTAAAACAGTTTGAGATATACAGGCATTAAATGATTTATTATAGACAACTTAAGTATGTTAAAATTGTATGAATATATATATTTGATCTTAAAATTAATTTAATCAAAATATTTAATACTACTTATTCCATACCCAATTACATCAAATTTATTAAAATAAAATGATTTTTTATATTTGACGATTTACAGCACGATGTATATGAAATCGATAAGAGTGAACACTCTTTGTATAATCATTACTCTAAGATATACATAACATAATAATCGATAAATATAAGGTACTATCTAGTATAATACTCCTACTACTCAATATGTGATGGGCCTGAAAAGAGTCATTGTCTTGTTTTCGGATAATATAAAGAAAATTGAGCAATTAATTATTGAATAAATGATGGAACTTCTGCTTGTTCTGATGGCTTTTCATTTCATCTAGGCAACAATAAAGTTATCGATCAGATTAACAGACATGGTATTCCATCATCTTTTCTAGCAGGTCAAATTTCATCAAAGTTACGGAGATATATCGATTCAATTATCGTACTAGCCTACATGTTATTAGACATATTAATTATCAAAGGATCTAAATCAAAATGGTGAAACCATGAGTTGGTCATGGAAGAGCATAAATAAAATAAAATAAATGTTTGTAATTATATTTAGCTTTTTAAATTGAAAATGTATTATAATTAACTGTAGGTAATCGGTAATATACTAAAAAATAATGTCTTGTCAACTAATTTTTAGACTTCCTTATAGAGTAGAGTTTCGTACTTTCATAGTCAAACAAGATATTTTCTAACATATTCCATTAAAAATAACGGCCAAACATTTGTTTAAATTAGTAGAAATATGAATTTTAAAAATATTTTTGTAAATAATTTTAAAAATAGTGCAAGAAAACTTGTATACATTGATTGCACTTTGTGAATTATTACATAAAATTAATCAGTACCCGAATTAGAGTTTCGTAAATTTTAAGAGTTTTTATGTATTTTTTATATAAAAAGTGTATTTTGCTAATTTTGTCAAATGAGTGCATTTTTAGATAGTGGTCATTCTTTGGGTGCACAAAATGAACACATCGCTAAACGTTGTAAAACTTTATTTTGAAAAATCACGAAATCCCAGTGCCCTATTTGTTAATTTAAAATCCTATACAAAATGCGGAGGGTGGCCCCTGCATGGTATGAATAGTGTTAATATTATCAAAATAAAACAAATTATTAAACAATATGAACAAACAAAACCAATATAAAATGCTGACCTGGTCTGTGAAACTGAAAATTATTTTTTTCTACAATAAGTAGTAAGTGATGCATAACAATTAACAAAAATAGTAGAAATCGTATAATAATCGTTTTATTCAAATGATTTAAAAATATATAGTTAAGTGCAAAATATCAATTTTGAATGTTTGGCTAAACTACAAGTATATTGGGTGAGTTTATGTTTGGTTTTAAGCGAAAAGTTTTAATTTTATCTTAGTCTTAGTCTTAAGAAGGAGTCATTAAAACTTTTTACAGATTTAAAACTTTCTTACGACGGTTTTAAAACTTTCTTAAGACGGTCTTAAAACTTTCTTAAGACAGTCTTAAAACTTTCTTAAGACAGTCTTAAAACTTTCTGTAGATGAACAAAAAATGTTTTTGTTGTTTTAATAAGTGTTGAAAGTGCATACGAAGAACACATTCAATTATTTTAAGATTAATAACTTTTCGTGTTTTCACTACCTTTTTATCAATTTCTAAACATTTTTTATCAAAATGACAAAACGATTTAATTGGCCAACTGATAATTCAGTAAATTTACTGCAATATCTTATTGATCATCATAATCAATTTTTGACATAAAATTTTTTTTAAATTTTATGAGAAAATTGCCAGTTCGATCGGTGGGGAGAGAAAAGGGTTCGAGATAAAAACCATTGAAGGTTTTTTAAAAAAATACTGGTAGTGAATATAGAGAGGTGAGTAATGTTTTATTAATATTTATTATAAAAAAATATCTGATAACTGTGGAGTACTTGGCCGTAAATTTTTTTTCGGAAATTAAACGTGATGTCAAAATTTTAAATGTAATTAACAAGTAATACACTATTAAAAGCTCGCTGCCACAACCACACCACGATTATCAATCATCTCACCATCCTTTACAATAGTATTACGATATCTAAATTTAATTAATTACATTTATTTTTTTTGATGTTTTGCTTGTTTTACAAAAAAAATGTACGGCCAAGTACTCCACAATTGCCAAATATCTATATATCTATACCTATAAGATATATATTACTACACAATAGTATTACGATATATAAATTTAATTACATTACATTTATTTTGTTGATGTTTTGTTTATTTTATAAAAAAAAATAATTTACGGCCAAGCCACAATTGCCAAATATCTATGTATATAGTACCTATAACATATATATTATTATTATTAAGCTGGTGCTTTATTATGCTATAAAAATGTATTCATGTATTTAATTTTTAGGTTGTCAGGAAGTAGAGTGCCAGTGGTGCTGCTACTGGGGAAGAAACACTTCGGCTTAGAGGAAGTAATGAGGTGTATGAAATGTACACCAAATATTATTTATTGTACCACAAGAAGGGAGGGGCTGTAAAACCTTCATCGATATTTACTGAAGCTGGAGGTAGCTGTAAATTTTAATAATTTTAATGCTTTAAATTGTAAATATTTATAAAATACTATTAAACATTTTGTCATCATTTCAACCTTTCATAATTTAGAACAACATTTACTTCATTCAGAAGCTGGGTCCTCAAAATCAAGTAGTTTATATTCCTATTCCTCATTTATTTTTTTAATGATTTATGTTAATATTAATTCCAACATTTCTGCTTTTGTCCAACATTTTATAAACGCTGTCTTTAAGTGAACAAATTTAGTAATAACAAGGATTGTAACTGAAAATAATATGGCATGCAATAACTTTATCTTTAATAATATAAAACAAAATTAACATCCTAAACAGGCATTCTAAACATAAATAATAAATGGATTACAGGATAAATGTAACAATAAATAATATTGAAAAAATTGTATTATAAAAAGTTAGTGAACATGTTGTGTAATACTGCTGCTGCAATAGTGCATTTTGATGCAAAAGCTGTATTTGATTTTGCAGGTAGTCTATTTTCTTTCAGTTGTTGCATGCGCCACTTCAATTGAGAAGCTCCAATTGAATGTTCGACTATTTGCCGCAAGTATGTGGCTGCACCATTGAAAATTTGTTGATCTGCATACAAATTTCTACCTGTGTATGTACATACTAAATAATTTGGGATGAATCCCTCTATATGCAGGGTCACCAAGAACAATATAGTTATCTGGTAAGCTATCAAGATAGTCAATAAAGGTATGTGACCAACGAATGGCAGTTGCATCATGTGATGCACCAGGGATACCAGTTACAATGTGCCTCACTTGTCCATTTTTGTCAACAACATATTGAACATTGAGTCTATCACAGGCCTTTCCAGGTCGTTCACAATAAAATGAATCTCCAGCATGATCTGGCCGTTGGATGCGTACAATGAATCCATCAATATATAACACCACATATTGGACATTACCATCTATGGTTTGTAAAGGGGATAAAAGGTTGTGTAGCTCCCCATGTCCAGGCAACATTATTTTGGTAGGTGCTAGATGACAGAAAAATTCTGCAACACTCCTGCAGTAATAAAACACTGTGGATTTATGGCCTGCAGAATAGCCTAACTGTCTATAATATCCACCTCCAGCTAGAAAATCAAGAAATACTTCTGCCTGCTTCTTGGATTTTTTATACCCCATTCTTGGATTATCTTCTGAAGCAAAAAATATAAATTTGACAACATAAATTAGAAAATATGGCGATTGTGGAGTACTTGGCCGTAATTTTTTTTCTTTCGGAAAAAACAAATTTTGGCAATTTGTGTATTCTACACACCTAACTTTAACCCTAAGGATTTTGAAATGCTTGATAATCGTGGTGTGATTGCGGCCGCCAGCTTTTAATAGTGTATAGGGCAATTACTTGTTAATTACATTTTTTGTTTGTTTATTTTCCAAACAAAATTTAATTTACGGCCAAGTACTCCACAATCCCCGAAAATATGGCTATATACTTCAAGAAAAGTATGTGAACATTTTATGTAGTATCTAAACTTAAATTTTAAAACAATTACCTTCACTTTGAAATTTAATAAAAAAATGTCTATATTCTAGTTAATACCCACACATAATACCATTATTATTAATTATAATTACTGAAGACTCACTCTGGTGAAAGTGGGGCTTGAGTTAATATTGAGAAGGTGTAGGAGTTTAATATATTTTCAACCATCAAATACACAATTATTTTTCTGCAATTTGAATTAGGTATTAGTATAAAAGATAC
>JAYRBW010008441.1:0-13469 GCA_036023295.1 Invenusta paracnida
AAGTCGTCATGTTTTCAATAAATTGTATGTATCTCTGGGCGTCTATTGATTGATTGATAGGTAATATTTCATAATAACGGCTTCCCTTTTGTGATACTGCCATTATAACAAGTGATTTTCTCTCCAAATATAATGGTAAGCTATCGATGGAAAAGTAAAACAACTGTTTTTTTTATGTGGCCTATAATATAGATCGTATGAAATATAACACTGCGTTTTAAAATGCTTATTTGTGAAAAAAATTATCCAAACTAATATGATATGTTTTCTTGTTCCTCATATTGTGGTGAATGAAAAGTGTATAAAGAAGAATATCCTGCCTAGATATTTTTTTCTATGGTCAAGTATATACAGGGTGGGCTAGAAAGGTGAGTCACTTTTTTAATAAATAAAATAAGATATGGAAAAGATTATAGTTTATTTTATTGAACATTTTACAAGTATAAGTAACAAATAACAAAACAAGCATATAATATGCAAAAGTCAAACAAACCAATCATCTCAAGTATTCTAACTGCTTTTCTTCATTAGCGATACATTCTCTGCACCAGGATTGCACACTGCGAACAGTTCGACATGTTTCAAATGTGATTGCACCTGCTTCCTCCTGAATAAATTATCGCCTCATCATTAGTGCCCCATCATGCATGAACCATTTGCTATTACCTGCAAAAAGGAAATACATCTTCTTGTAAAAGACTCAAATAAATGTCTGCGTTTACATTCTCATCGAGGAATACTGGACCCACAATTCCTTCTGACGAAATGGCGACCCAAACCATTATGCCTTTGGGCCGCCAACATTCTGAGTTGCCCACATCACGCAGTTATGGGGATTGACATGTCCTGCACAAGTTTATCAGTCATGTTTAAAAATGGAATTTGTGCAAATATAAATTAGTTTGAATTATAATCAAATATAAATTAGTTTGAATTTGAATTTGAATTTGACCTAACCCTAATAGCGAATTAGTTTAAATTATAATCAAATATAAATTAGTTTAAATTATAATAAAATATAAATTAGTTTGAATTATAATCAATACACATACACATCAAATAATGCATACATATCCATAGACTTAAAGTTATACATATTTGTTTTCAAAAATTAACCAACCATCCTGGCCCATTCTTATCGATATATACCTATATACAGTGCCGTAACTAGACCTAGCTTTTAGGGGAGGCAGACTTTGGCAGAGGTGGCAGATTTTAGGAACGTACTTAAGGTAGGGTTGGAGTAGTACATTTAAAAATTTGAATTTTAAAATTTAAAATGCAAAAATTACCATTACGGATGCACTTTCTTTTTTAAAATCAAGAAAATAAAAACGTCAAAATATTCGATTTTTAGAGTGTAATATTAGTAGTAATCAATTAATCATTTTTAATTATATATTACCATTACTAATATTATAAGATTGCTTTTTATTTAGATGCAGATAATAGTGTGTTTCATATCAAACTATATCATAAAACCAATATGAGATGTTTTAAAACGTTTCTAGAAGAGTATTATACACTAATTATATACAAAGGTAGGATATGAAAAGTAAAAAGCTATTCTTTATCAAATACAAGAGAAATTCGTCTACTCATTGTACTGTCCCATTTTTTGAGCACATCAATGCGCTGGAGATCCCTTACAAAAGGTGTGCTTCCGTGAATATGTATAAGAGCTAGACTATTTAGACGATCTTCCAAAATTGATGTCTGACTACATTTTTTAAGCCGACGAAGGCTGCTGAATGATCTCTCACATGAACATGAGTCAACTGGCAGAGTTATGAGCAACTCCAATATTGTTCTTAAATTCGTATAAAATTGTTTATTGCAGCGTTGAAGAGCTCCATGTTGTGTTGATTGCTTGTCTTCTTGTTTGCTACATTAATGTCTCCATCGCATAATTTCTTGCTCAAATAAATCAGGAAATGGCAGATCATCTTCAATTCCTGATTTTATTCTCATTTCAGTCGTTTCTTGGAGATGATGAAGCTTGGAAGGAATCAGCTACATTGCCAACATTATACATCTTTCAAAGTGTTTGGTAAACTCGTTGTCAAATAAGAAAGAGCATGTTTCAATGAAGGGTAAATAGAAGTTGTTTTTTAAATAACAGGAAATTGGATCTTCAGAAATAGAAGTCTCTGCATTAGCAAAATGTTGCTGTTTCTTGACACTGCCAGTCCATGTTTTGAAGGTTGCACGTTGATAGAATTGGCAACATTAACAACTCGCATGTAAACTTTGTTGTACTTTTCTTCTTCCTCTCTGACAGCTGTCTGCAGTGTTGATATCAAGGTAATATAATCACACTAATCACACTATATATATGCGCATCCTCATGTGTTTCTACTAAATCACACGATTTTGATTGCAGAGAGACACTCAAAGGTCAAAGAAATGCCAGAATATACTGGGATATGGATGCGGCTACAATGAAAGGAAACTGTTCCATATGTAATATGTGGGAGTATGCATCACTTGATGATTGGCATTGTGATTGATTCTTAATTACATGGCGTGCATTGTCAATTTGATCAAAGTGAACTAATAAAGTCGAGATTGAATGGACACATGATAACCACTGAGATGTACAAAGTGTTGGCAAAAGACAGTTTTTTTGGTATATGCTGAAAATAAAGCAGTTTCATTGTCAATGTCAGGATTAAGTTCTCCAATCAAGTCACGAAAGCCCTTGTCTGATATTTCTTCTTGCAAAATGGCCTGTCTCTTTGCACTATACCAGCAAAAAAATTGCATTTTGATAAAACTGTTCATGAAATTTCTTGTCTATGACATTCTGACAACTTGCAGTAATATCTAAATTTAGACAGCGATTAAAGCAATGAGTGAAATACCGTGCATGTGGACACTCCTCGGTATTTCGAGCTTGTACTCAATTGATTGACCCAGTCATATTGGATCTGCACCATCAAAACCTTTACCTCGCAATTTTTCCAAGTTTACCCCCATTTCTTTAAGTTGTCTATCATTGATCGTGTAATTATTTAAGCACTTGTTTCTTTCAAAGAAACATAGCCCAAAAAGTCTTCATTAGTTGAGCCTTCTTCACTGTCAAAGTATCGGACACAGAGAGCCATTTGTTCAATTGTGCCAGCGTCAGTAGTTTCATCTATACATATGCTTATGAACATAGACAGGTTGCATTTGTTCACCAAATGATCTCTCACCGTATCACCATTGTCCCAATTAGCTGGTTTAGAATTTTAAGAGATAAATATTTCGCATTATTGGGAGCCGCATCCAAATGAGTATTCAATGGTATAGAGTATACTTTTTCATTTTTTCCAGATAAAGTTAAACATTTCCAGTTTCACGTCCCAGGTCATCATTCCAATTTCCTCTCAATCCTACTCCAGCAAGACTCAAAAAGTGTATTGCATCTATTATAACACACAGTGCTTCTCTGTTTTAATTGATTTTATCATTGTATGATCTGCAGATGGATGCATATATGAATGGTTTGGACAGTGATATAACTTTGATGACATTTTCAGTCTTTATTAATAACATTTTGTGATTATCCGATGTTGAATGGCAATTAAAACGTCCTCTATTTGCACCTACAGAATTTTCCCAATCAGTGAAAGGCATTCTATTTTATTCTTTCTTTGCATTAGCAGACGAAAACAATACATAATTTACGCAATATAATCCATTAGTAGATGGTGAATATATCGTAGCAAATTAAATATATTCTCCCATTTAGATCAATAGCTTATTTTATTTACATCTTTTGAAAATTTAAAATGATTTGGTGGTTTGAGTATAAGGTAACTAACATAATACCTGTGATTAGCTATCGAGTAATCCGGGTATATTGCGTGACTTCTATAAAAAAGGTAGACAAAGCTATATTGAGCTGACACTGATAGAGTTATATTTTATTTAAGGATCTTTGTACAAACAAAACGCTAAAGAGCGGCAGTAAATGTCAACGTTTAGTTTTTTTTAGGGGCGGCACTTTCACTCAGAAGAAAACAGGGAGGCATTCGCCTCCCGTCGCCTTCGTGTAGTTACGGCACTAATATATATATTTAATTAAAAGAATCCAAAAAAATGCCCCAACTAAACGATATATTTTTCTAGTTCATTTTATCAAGGTAAATTTTAAAATGTACAAAGTAAAATATCTTCGGTGAAAATGGCGTATACGTCACGTATACGTCACAGATACGCAATATACGTGACGTATACGCCACTAATCCATCAATCTTACGTACATGTCTGACGTATACGCAGCATTTGACGTATATGCCAAGTATACGCGACATATACACTAAAAAACATATTTTATTTTTGGTGAATATGTTTTACATGATTTAATGTAACATACTACTTTATTCCCATGAAAAGTGTTGAGTAGTATATTATAATATTAATAAAAATCCATTACAATAATATTTAAATAAGTCATTCAATTAAAACGAAAATAGTTAAAATAGTTATATTTATTAACACGTGCTACAAAGTAGTAATAATAACGTCATATAAAATCATAAATGTTTGGTCCACACTATAATGACCAAAAATATATAAGTGTAAAGAAGGCTCACTCTTCTGATTCAAGCGGAAAATCCACCATTTTGAAACTGCACCAAAAATATCAAAATATGGGCGTCAGAATGTCAGCTACAATAATATGTAATTTATAGAAGTAAGTATAGCTTGAATAATAATAAAGTTTTTCCAAGTTTTGCCTACATTATTTGGTATGCATAGCCTATATTGTACGGGCACTTTATTTCGTGTTCCTAAAGCTTAAAAGTAGGCAAAACTAGTAATTTGCCGCTATCGAAAAACTTTTTTTATTATTCAAGCTATACTCCTATAAATTACATATTAATGTAGCTCTAATTCAGGCACACATTTCTATATTTTACTTTTCATATCAGTACTTTATATCATATGTACATTTGCCAGTTTGAAATTCGATCTTTTATACTGTTTTAGAACGTAATTACCATCGCATTGGTGAGAATATGCAATGGCGAACTTTGAATATTTAAACAAACATATTTACACTTTTTTGTCCGAGTGAACTCTCTTGGTATTATTACTCTATGGTCATGCCATTTCATTGGTATTCTAATTTCAAACTATAGATTTAAACTATTTCAAACTATATAGATACTTTATGCAGTACGTAATATAATTACATAATATTTTGTCATTATTGTTTAGTAACATACCAAACCAATGGAATTTAAATTTCAAAAATAAATTTTTATTTTTTGTACTTAATCTGCCAAATTTCTGTCATTATTGCTTAGTCGATCATATCATGACCAGAGCTGAGACTGATGGAATTATACTATACCTATAACTAGAGCGACAGTAGTCAATAGCTGACGTATAAACAACATGGACTTGGTGACTATGTTAATAGCAGAAAATATACTATTATAAACTAATATATACTATTATATACTATTAGGAAGTATTCAGAATTCAATTTTCAAAATTCAGTTTCGTGTTATTTTGTGCAAAATCATATCATTTTGATTACAAATGGTTCAACATTATGCTTGAAAGTTTTTAAAAGTCGAGCTAACCTTATATTTAGTTTTTCACGACGATTCTAACAATATAAATTTAGTTCTTCACAAACATATAGTTAGATGTCTATTTTACTCTAAAAATGAGCTATTTATAACTTGTAAGAATGGAAAATATATTTTCTTGCCAGCCAAACGAGGTTCCAAATTGTTGCCGCTATTTTTTGTTTAGGTCATTAAAAATAAAATTCAATATTTTTCGTCCTGCTTACGCATGCGAAAAGTCAATTTTGATAACTATAATGCTTAAAGCCCGCCTGCTCAGACTACGGTCCGCTGGGTTTTTTTCATGTGGCCCGGCCCAGTACTATACTTACAGTATTTCAATAATTGTTTCATTAAAAAATATATTTGGTTTTTGCTATGGCCATTTTAGAGACTAAAATTTTTAGTCTCTAGAAAAAACGTGAGCAGGCTTCCAGGTGATATTTGTACGGGACTTGTCGGAATGTTTTGCAAAAATATGCATCGGGTGACTATTCTCAAAGAACTGATTTGTTCGATTATTCAGAAATTGGAGCCTAACAAAGCCCTCGAGTACGACCAAATTGCGAATGTATACAAAATAGCGACTTCTTGTGTTAGCACCTATACTGCAGGAGGAAATTTGGAAAAGCTATGTTCAAAATCCGACCATCACCGAAAGAAACCCATATAAGCAAGCCACCGGCCGCCGCTCTTAAACTATGTTCAATTTGCCTTATACAGAGATAGGGGTAGATAGGGGTAGATAGGGGTAGATAGGGGTAGATAACCCGACCCTATACAGAGATAGAGGTAGATAATCCGGCCCTAGCTGTCTAAGAAATACAGAGATAAGGGTAGATAACAGAGATAAGGGTAGATAGGGGTAGATAACAGAGATAGGGGTAGATAACCCGACCCTATACAGAGATAGGGGTAGATAACCCGGCCCTATCTGTCTAAGAAATACAGAGATGGGGTAGATAACAGAGATAGGGGTAGATAACCCGGCCATATCTATCTAAGAAATGTTATGCAATATATCAACACGCTTAGAAAATGTAGTCGCTGCTATCACCTGGACCTTCAACTTCTTGTAGAAAAGTTGCATTGTCAATGAAATATTGTCTACTGGGTCCTCATCTTCCGTTTAACTTGCGTCTCCTTGAGGTGGCCACCCTATGAAGCAACATCATCCTTTGTCACAATAAAGGAACCAATTTTCAACTAGCATGGTAAATATCCAGAGAGACCTTAATTTAAGCAATATAGAGAGACACTTTTAAGTTGAGTTCCCATTTGACAGCAGCTGTCGAAAACAAAAATTTGATTGTGCCACACAATTGAAAGAAAAACTTTGTGAAATTGATCACCAATTGCTAAATTTAATGCACAAGTATGATAATTTATTTCACTTTCTTATCTGAAAATTACATTTTAGCACGTCCTTCTACATATAATGCAAAATTAGGCAATTTTCAAAATCATTACATTCGATGCTAGCTTATACTTGTTATTCTTATTTTGAATATAGCCAATTAATTAGCATCGTCCCAGTTTTAGCCGATGATTTCAGCCATTTTTGACTTCATGTCAATTTTGTTTTTTAAAAATATTGTTTTAGCAGAATATTTATAACTGCCAAGTCATTATTTTTTAAGCGCTGTGCATAACTGAATGCCCCACTTTTGTGTATAAAACACGATTTTTGTATCTAATAACGTGTCATACAGGTACATTACTAATGAAAAGCATGAAAGTCCGATTGTATTGATTCTGAAAAGAATATTAAATTTTGATCATGAAATAAATTATTATGGTTATATGACGAGTACACTATATTTATACTCTTTTTAATGTATGTATGTAGCTCTTATAAATTTATACTACACGCACATTCTTTAAGATAGTTTTTGATGGTAATATTTATTTAAATACATTTTCGAGATATACATAGATTAGCTTTCATTAGAATTACTATCTGACCAATCATTTTATATAAATATTATGTTATTGAATAATTTGCAAAATGTATTCATTTATTTATTTACCACCCTACATAGTATTTTTCAATTTACTTCTGTTATGGAAATTATTGAAACTATAGAATCATGATTTGGTATTATTTATAAAGTTCATAATCATTGAAGTTATGATCAGATGCATATATATAATAGGTGAAGTTTCTATTAATTATATATTTTTTGTATTTTCACTTTTGTATCTTGTATATTAAATCTATTCAAAAAATGTTATTGCAAATATTCAAAAAGCAACATATGTTAAAGAAGCTTGAAATTCTCAAAAACCCCCATGATTGAATTCGACAATAGGATATAACTTATTTATAATTGAAAAATCTAAGAATATTAAACAAATCTGCATAAATAAGCTCATGAAATCTGAGCTCTAACTGCTGTCGACCTTTGTTCACTCAGACACTTGAAAGTTAATGTATTTTTCTAATGTTATATTAATTTTTAACAACTCAATATAATAATATACTTCTATTAATGTAGCACAATCTTAATTATTTTGAAACTATAAGTATGCAAATATCAAAAATTCAGGAACTTATTGTTTCATTTTATATTTAAAAACAAAATAATACTCTATTTAGAATAATTAGCTTGAACATATCTAACAAACATAACATTAAAAGGAAAAAGAAACACTGGCACTGGCTGCAAATATAATGTAAGTTTGTAAATTTACAATATATTTGCAGCCAATACTTCTTTCTCGCTTAAAATGCTGCACAGAGCAAATCACCTTTTCAAACATTATTATAACCATTCGATGAATAATATGTCACATTTAATGAACATAATTTCTAATTTAGTAATATTATTCCATAAATTTATAAACTTAAGAATGGGTCGGGTTAGAATTGTGTATTAAATTATAACAATATTAACGAATATATGGTAACTGGAGTTACGAGTTACACCTATCAGTTAGTACTATCATAAGTTTTATATATGCAGGACTTATGACAGTTTTGAATTACGCACTTATGATTTGACTTTACAGTGTGGGGTTACAAGATGATGTTTAGGATAGAACTTAGAATTATGATAGCTTCGAGTTACGACCCCTTGTTTATTATATAATTAAAAGCAAATCCAAAGAATCAAACAAATCATTTAATAACCTTTAAGATAACTTATGTATATGTTACTTATAAATAGTACATTATATGTAACATATTTGTAATGTATTTCGAATTAAAATATACAAAAATACATTTCTCTTATTATGGTATTAAAAAATATGGTAAATATCTCAAAATATAGTTAATTACAGTTTATGTACTTTTGTACGTTTGTAAATTCTAGAATTATCAGAATTAAACCAAAAGCAATAATAATATCATAAAATAATATTATATACGTAAAAAGCGTGCAATCAAGTAAATTATAAGACGATTGTTAAATAAAACAATACTTGGAAAATGAATACCTATTAAAAACAATAATTATAAAGAATCTGCTCTACAATAATAAAAAACTAAATAACTTATATTACAAAAAACACATGCTGATAAATACAACGTAAAAGTTAGTACTAATAATAAACAGCACCAAAACAGTAGCACAGAAAGGCAGCATAGACTATTGATTAAATGTAATACACCACCCGAAATATAAAAATAAATAATATATCTATTTGGCAAGTATTTAACTACAAAGAAAGCTACAGAATATCGTCATCATCATCTGAGCAAAAGGAATAATCTGGAAGGGGAATGAATTTCAAAGTGGGAGCATGTCGCAGAGATATCATATGACTTTGAGAGGACGAAACACTACTACTTTGTTCGGCTAAGTCGGTGATATCACTCATTTGGTCATCAATAACGGCCTTTGATGACGAACTGCCAGTCTCCTTGACAACAATTGTAGAGGGTTCTGATAAACAAGGAATTATCTGAGTTTCCGAAGAAGCCTCTAATTCGACACTGGCAACTTGTTGCTTTATTGTTGTCGATTTTGATGGACCACTCATCGATCGCTTCTTACTCCAAATGTGGCGTTTGTCGCACTGAAATCAGAAATAATATATGTAATTCAAAACACATAAATGTCGAACGTTTGCGCAATGCATATGTATAAAACTTGATTTCTTAAGCTCGTACAATGACGCATTATGGCCAGCATAACATAATTACTGCGTGCATATATTATATGTATAACAAGTTTAATAATGGACTGATTTATTAAACTAGAGGCCTCACTTTTAGTTGTTTATTTGTTTCTGTTTTATCTCTAAATAATCAATTTATAGGTACTGTAAGTAAATAACACTAAGTTATTTTTTAGTAAATATAAAAAATCTATTTTCTTGAAAGTGAATGTATTTTATGAATGACTAGAAAATAGTTATGAGCAATTTTAACATATACTTGTATGTGCACACAACAGATTTAACATAGTTAAAATACTTACAGGCACATATTCTACAATTAAGAACAATAAAAATGTTATGACTGATTATTTTTTATAGTCCTTTAAGAAACATTAGTAATTACACGACTACTATATTAACCCCGATTAATGACACACCTTTACTGGTAATACGTGACAATTTTAAATGAGCAAGTACAAATTAATTGATGTCAACAAAATCTTTCAATGTCAATCAAGTAATTTAGTTTACTGAATACTTAAAAAAATTATTACGTCGGCATTATATTCCTTGGTAATTGCTGCAAGAATAATAAGACTATATAACAGAGAAGGCCGCTGCGTATAAATTAAGGTTTTAAAGACCCTCGTGGTATAATTCTGTGTTCTGAGAAGAACTTTACCATTCATGACTTCCAAATTCTCGGCTGCATTTGGTCTCTGTAGCCTAGTATGCATTGTATTCCTTGTGGATGACACACAGGCCCTGTCTTGTCTGCCCTGTAGTCTGGTTCTATGTGCAGCCCCTCCCAAAAACTGTCAGCTTGACACGAATATATGTGGCTGTTGTCAAATCTGTCGACCCAAACTCGGAGAAAAATGCTCCAGTAGTACACCAAAGTAAGACACGATTTTTATACTTACGATTAAAATTCTTCTATATTTTTGTATTTTACGGAACCGTTTAAAAGTAGTGTTTTTACCCTTTCTGCTCTTGCTATGACAGACAGGTCATTTGTGGCAAGACATGGTTTACAAGGGCTGGTTTCTGCGTATACAGCGGCCGATAGAACTGTTTTTCATGGACGTCATCAGAGATTTTTTAGTAATCCATGATTATAGTGACTCAATTTTATTCATGAAATTAAGCATATATAGTTGTTATTCACCTGTTTGACCTAGAGTACTTTACACCACCTGTATATAGTTGACATCCCCAGTATTCCTTGTCACAGAGAACATTTAAACCTTATTTCAGATGTGAAGGAGATCTCCTCTGCAAGGTAATCTCACCCACAAGTTTTTACCACAGATGCTACTTTACATTGAGAATCCCCTGGTACATCAATGTACGGGGTGTTTGCGTTCGAAGGCCACCCCAGTTTGCCAGAAAAAAAAGATGCACATGTTTACCCAAGTAAAAAGAAATACTTGCCACTTCGCTGAATCTTGTTAATGTATAAAACTTTTTTGGTTGTGTTATTATATTTCCAAAACAGGTGTATTCTACATTAAATAAATTTATAAATTACTATTTCGTAATTCACTTCAATGTTTTTTGTGAATGTATATCTTAGTTACATTAACTCTACTCTAGAAGAACGCTGCACATAGATCAATGTACGTATACGTATGATACAAGATGATTAAAAACACTACAGAATGAATTTTTAAAATGTCATTATTTTTACATATTTCACTGATGTAAATAAAAACTGATTTAAATATGTATATGCGTGAAAAATAAACCTTTAGAAAAACATATTAAAACGTCAATATGTATACTAGATATGTTATCATAAACAAAAATTTGGAATTTAGTCCAAATATTTTAATAAAGTTTAATATTTTGTAAGCTATCATTATCGCAAGATATCAGATGCAATAAGAGATATGATACATAACGTTATCAAGGCCAAAATGATGGATGTATTAATTTAATCAATAGAGGACAAATCACCTCGACTAATAGTATTATTATTAACACGTAAGGTAAAATTAGGGCGATTCCGGAGAATAGCGTCCCAAATTAAATAAAAATAACAAAACCTTGATTTTCTGAGAAAAACAATTATATTAAATAAAAATCGAGAATTTACATAAGGTACTGTTCAGAAATTGTCACAAGCATTTTCTCAAAAGCCTTACCTATTAAATAAAAATCGAGAAACACATAATTTAGATAGGGTACTGTTCAGAAATTGTCGCAAGCATTTTCTCAAAAGCCTTACCATCGCTGCAGATGAAAATATCGTTCCTCCATCACCACTCAAACTCTCGCAAATAGATGACAAAGAGCTCACGTTTTGTTCCGTTTATGCGTTTTATCTTCTTCTTTGCATGCGCCTAGAAGCCTTCGACTCCTTGTGTATGTGCCTCTGGGTTGTTAGGGTTGACGGTCATATGGCCATAACCCTGAGGGAGGTTCACGATGTCATTATAACTGAGCCACCCATCAGTCGCGATCATACTTCCAAGCTCCACGTGCTGCTGAATAAGGGGGAGAAGTGTGTTGGCTCTACGATTTGGGACCTCCTCCAAAAAGGCACGCTTGGGGTTGAGCCTGTCGATTATACCGAAGACCCAATGGCCTTCATGCCAGTGCCCTCGAGCATACTTCCTGTGTAAGTACTTGCTTTCGTCGCATTCCACAACTAGCGGCTGAAGTGTCACAGGATCGAGTCCACCGAGATGAGCATGATTAGCAGCAACCCACGTGGCACAAACCTCGTGCAGAAAGTTGCCCCATTCGATAGCGGTCTTTGTGGGATCCCAGGAAGATTGTTACGTGCAGAGTTTTTTGTTTAAATTTTTTTTTAATATACAAAGAATAGTGAGATGCTTGATAATCGTGGTGTGGTTGCAGCCACAAGGAGCCACCGGCTTTTAGTAGTGTATAGAGGTTACTTGTTAATTCATTCATTTTTATTTTTTTGACGTTTTGTCTAAATACCGGCATATGAGGGTTAAATACTTAAAACAGAACACCGATCCGGAACATAAAGACAGAACACCCTATTTTTAAATAAAATGTGACAGCTTTCCAAAAAATAAAGCGGTAGAAAGCTTTTGTATAAATGAATTACACAATTTTAGGAAAAAAGTGTGATGTCGAAGACAAAATATATGTATATAAAATCTTTAAGAAATTGAATCTGATCAACAGATCACCAATCCAAGCATGCGCTTTTAATATCCATCAATCGAGTAAAACAACTTTTGAAAAATTAATTTTTACATATCAAAAAGTTGCCAAAGTTTTCTAAATATAATAAATGTTTTTAAGTGATGCATGCATCAAAACATTAAACAAAATCTAATTTAACAAATAATCAATCGAAAAATATAATATAAAGGATATAAGACCACCAATAAATTGAAGATAACGTTCTCAGAAATCAATAATGCCAACTACATTTTTTCAAAGTTGATATTAATTGATTTATAGTTGCGGATCACCTGCGAATCACCTACAATATTTCAAGCTGACATTCTCAGCTATTTATTAATGCCAACTAGATTTTTCAAAGTTGATTATGAGTAATTTATAGTTGCGGATCACTCAGTGGTACCAACATTCTCAGTGGTACAATAGTTTAATTAATAATTATTTGCAATGTAACATTATTATCTATGATTTCAGTGAAACAATATGAGTGCACGTAGTGCACGAAGATTTTTCGCTAGAAATCATCGATATTAATAATATTGTAATATCGATGAAAATACAATCGACGATGGAGTGAAAATAGACAAGAAACAGGTATAAAGTACGATTTAAAATTTTAATCAA
>JAYRBW010008452.1:0-34865 GCA_036023295.1 Invenusta paracnida
ATAATAATAATAATAATAATAATAATAATAATAATAAAAATTAGTTTATTTAGGACAAAAGAAAACATAAATTATATAAATGATAAACAACAGAATGTATGTCCAAGGGGCCAAAACCAGGTAATCTGTTCGAATTGGTCTCCAATTCACTTTAAATTACAGATTATAATAAGTTGGTATATATTGCAGGAAATTGTAACAGAATATAAAATAAGCAATAGAAGTACGTATTAGCTGCAGATTGTGACAAATAACTAAAATAGCATAAATATCTAACAAAATCCAACAAGCAATTAAAGCACATAATTTAATTGACATAAATTGTTGAGTATGTTATAGCATAATGAAAATTGACTGTAAATTTATACAAGGTATGCATGCGAGGTACATATTAAAGGTACACATTTGATGAGACATATATTTAAATAAGAAGTGAAGAAAGTTAAGAAATTAATATAAGAAATTAAGAAGTGAATTAAGAAATGAATAGTACTGTTAAAATATATGTTAATATTTTTAGCATAGATAATTTTATATATATATCGTTTGGTCATAAAGATAAAAAAGGTTTAATACATTTTTATTTTACCTGTATTACTTTTTACATATAGAATATATAAATATTCCGTCAAATGTTTAATTTTTATTAGCCTATTTTTCTTCTACTCATAAGTAGTCTACTTAATGTAGACTTGATTAATATTGGTTTTACAATTTAATAAATATTTATTGAATATTATCTCATTATGCTTATTAAATAATTCTTCACTAAATCATAAGTGTAATATTTAGATATAAAATTTATCGTCACATTAATTTGTGATAGACTTAGTCCCGTATTCTCTTATTCTAAAATGAAGCGTAAGCATGAGACACACATGTATGTTGCATCTTAATGGTATATACCATATACTCGTACATACACCGTAAGAAATTATAAAGTAAAAGTAAAATTATCATAAACCATTACTTTATACTTTTGAAATTTTCTTTCATATACTTTAAAAATCTAGTGTCCAAGATATTTACTTATTTGCTAACGATTAAATTAAATTTAACCAATACATTATGGTTATACACTTATTTGTACTTATTTAAAAAAATTATGTCCAATGTTATTTACTACTTTAATTTTTAAAAGAATTCCAAAGTATTTAGGAAATGAAATATTATTTAGGTAACACATCAAATATGTATTGTATTTTAAACGTTTTAGTGATGTATCTATTCTAGAATTCCTATAAGTTTTAAAAGGACTCACCGTTTTATATTCTTAAATAGACTTAATATCTTTTAAATATTTTTAATGCGAAATATGAGACAACACAAATATAATTTATATAAATAATCGATACAGTTTTAAATTTATTATGTATTTATAATCGTTAAATGTTATACATATATATTTCTGTTAAATTATTCTATTATAATTTTAGAAGTCCCTATTTGTATAGTGCAGCCACAAAAAATGTAGACAGTAGTACATTTATTAATTTATAGGGCAGCGGAATAAACACTGCTTAAATATCCAGAGTAATTTATGTTTGAATCTATAATATATATAATACAACACAGCAGTAAACATTTTTAAAGTGATTAACTGTATATATGTATATTATATTTTATTTTAATTAAAATTGATATAGCAGTACATTCTATAATTTAATAAATTTATTTGTATACATTAACTTTTATAAGAAGTTTATGTAACATTTCATGGAACATTTCAATTAGATTAATTTGTAAAATGAATTTTCTAAAAAACTATCATTATCGCAGTTATATAGAATTAGACAATTATGAGACTAAAGAAACTGATTGATATTTGTTATTTTAGATACCTATAGTTATTTTAATTAAAATATAATCTATACAATATATTTCATTTTACTGATATTTTTTCTATGATTGACTGTAATTTACTGAAGTGCAATCGGTAGGTTCTGTAAGGCCTTTGATTTCAATATAATAATATTCAGGGTATAATATAGGTACCCATCAAATCATATTCGATTCCAGACACTAGATTCCATCTTGTTCCTCAAAATATCCTTAATCCTCGTTGAAAATTAGTGACAATTAGCAAAAAAAGTAGATGTTTTCAGAATAATTGTGATAAATTTTCATTGTTATTGTTTTTAATTACTGACACTGAACTTTTCAAATATATAAATAAATATGACTTTGTTAAAGAGATACAGTCATTTAATCAATGTTTCATTTCCATTTTTATTGTTGTTTTTTCTTAGATTGGATTATATTGTAATTATTGTTTGTTAGATAATATATAAATGTAAATTCTAATGTGCTACATTTAAGTAAATCTTTTATTTAAGTAATGAAAGGATTTTTTTGTTAATATTATTATCTGGTAAAAAATTATATATTAAATAATAATTCATTTCTAGATATATATTTTATACATAAATCATATGCCAATTATAGTCAACGATATTATTTAAAATTTTTATATTTTCTAGATGAAAAATTTACAAATTATGAATACCAAAAAGAAGACATTCTTCAAAAATTGAAATGAAACATAATATTTATATGATTTAGAAATAAATAAAATATATCATTAATTTTAAAGATTTAAAAAGTTGAAAATTAATGATTAAATTTATTTAAAAGATTAATTTGTCACTTGCCTGTATAAGATGGACAAATAAATGCATTATGCAAATTCAGACAACAATTGAGTTTTAAATTGACTTCACATTTTCAATTAAATTGTTTAATAAATATTACTTCAAACTAAATTTATATAGTAGAATTATGTTATGCTTTAATTTTAAGTATATTTGAGATTTAAAAACGGCAAAAGCTTTCTGTGGTAATTATAATATATTTTAATTTTGCGTTTTATTATTCATTATTATATTATCTTCAGAAAGTACAGGTTAAGTTTTTCTTATAAACAGAATAATGTACATAATCTATGTTCGTAAACATATTAATAATAATTGATAACAGGTGTATCATACTTTGGAGTTCCTAAATAATATAAAATTACAGTTTTGTGTTATTTTTAATTAAACAAAAATTATTATTTTTAAGATCTTATGATTTCATTGCTTCCACTTACTGACTCTATTATCTCATAATGCGTCTTTGTTTTATTTAATAATTTTCAACATTATTTTAAACATATTACCATATTTTTTGTTACTTTTTATATTGTAGAATTTTTATGCAAAAAATAATCACAATGCTTGCTTACCCAGTAGCTTATATTATGTACAATGCATAAAAATAAATATTGTTGGTATAAGTTGGTAAAGCTTAACACTACATCAATCTTGTCTCATCTATAAATCGATAGACCAATAAACAGTTAAAGTGCTAAATGAAGAGGATGTTTGTTTTAATTACCTGTTTAATTGTTTAAAATTAATATATATATAAAATGTACGTTTTATATTAATCATCCTTTTATCTTAGAATACATTTTAAATGTAATTAATAATGTAAATAGTGCATACAATTGACTAGTTGTACTAAAAGCAATAAATATTTCGTTACGTAATTTATAATTTTCTAAAAGTTCTTATCTGTTTTGGTTTTTTCCAGGTGTATAATTTAAATTATCTCGTTTAAGTATTTATTTTAATGATCTTTTTAAGTATTCATTTTCTGTTTAAAATATATATTTAGAAACATATTAAACCTGAGGAATTCAGTACAAGTCTAACCATAATATATTATGTATAGGATCATAACTTTAAGCATGTCTTATATGAATAATAAAAATCAACATTTTTTATTTACTATTTTTGCAAGATAATTGGGTTTCAATTGAGTCAGTACGAGTCAAAAGTCACTCTATATATCTTGATTTCTATCCATGTGACTTTTTTTTTTAATTTTCAGTTTTCTGTAAAATATGGTCTATATGTTCTAAATTAGAATAAAAGATTATTGATACAAGAATCTTTGAAACCATGTTTACATAATAGATACTCCCGCCTATATATGTATGTAAATATATAAGGAATAAATATACCCTATAAGGATTCGATGTAAAAAAAAGTTCAACGCAAGAAGGCCGCAACATAAGTAATCAACATTTTAAAATGTGCGGTCGAGTTAAAATCGTATAAATATGGATATACCTACATATTTGCCGTCTGTAAACGTCGAGCTTATTGTATGAGGGATCGTGAGGGTGCGAGGAGGGGATCGGAGGGAAGAGTGAACTCAACTATTTCCCAAGACACCATCGGACTTAGCCGTTCAGGGTGAGGTGAGGCGAATTTGAAGGACTCGGGCGTGTCTGCTCGGCCTGTGTGTCTACTTACCGCAGCTTGCTCGGGTTTAAACCGAGACTGGACAAAGGCATCAATCAATCAATTCGAACTGTGTTTATGCAAATTTTCCTCCATTGCGACAAGATTTTTATTACATACAGCATCAGTAAGCAGCAATTGCAGAAGTCAACTCAAAAGGAACAACCCTCTTTTCTCCGCTATTACACTTGGCGCATAACTCAGCGCCATATTGTATCTCGAAAAGGAAGTATGTATATCAACCTCTAAGCTAGCTCATCATTTTCACCACCAAATTCGCTCTTCAGTGCAAACATTCATTCAAATTTACAGTGAGTCCTCTCGCCTATTCCCCTAGATACCTTCCTCCGATATGCAATTATACAAAATATTATGTCTAGCTATAGGATACATATATATGTAAGAACATCTATGTACATGCAAAATATGTGGTTATTTATATTTGAATACACATACATATATA
Organism: Invenusta paracnida; assembly: GCA_036023295.1. NCBI lineage: Eukaryota > Metazoa > Platyhelminthes > Proseriata > Coelogynoporidae > Invenusta > Invenusta paracnida. The sequence continues at coordinate 4,753 of JAYRBW010008452.1, forward strand.
TATATAGAGTGAAGAAAAATACCAAATACAGAAAAGAAGGGTGTTGAGTTGGGAAAGTATATATTTGCAAAAAAAATCAGTTATACTATATATAGCAAAAATTCGAAAGTATATATCTATGCAAACATATAAAACATTGTATTGTTAAGAATGAGATCAACGGCCGTCTAACCACGACCACCACCGAATCTATCTATATAATATGTTTATAGTTTCCCTGTCAGAATAGCAGCAGAGTGGATCTAAACCAGCTGCTGTAAATTGGTCTTCAGGGAGACACAACTAACTCCTAGTCGAGCTCAAGTTGAACACAACAACACCCTGACTTTCTCGGCAGACACTGAATTCCGTGGAAAGTTACCCGTTAATTAGGGACGTTGTCGTTCGAGGATAAAATGAATCTGGAAAGTTGAAGAGGAAATTCATAATTTTGGTGATATTGGTGTGTAAAGTAAATAGGTGATTTTTCTCAACAGAAAATTAAGACTAATATTTTATTTTGAGTCTTTTCTTACTTGTTGTCATTTGGAACGATTATATTATGTCTAAACACTTTCTTATGAACTATATGGAAATATAATACACATATTATTTCTATTAAAATATGCTCATGTTTAAAAAAAATATACTCCTTTAAATGAGTATTTTAGCATTTTGCATGTTGATGTTAATTTATGTATAAAAATTAACATCAAATGTATAATCTTCCATGAAATATGTTGATAGGATTTTGTATATTTTCCAATATTTAACTTGTACTCTCTTTGGTTGTTCATATAAATTTATTTTTGGAACAGTTGATAGGGTATATATACATGTGTGTGGGTGCAACTAACTCAAGTGAATATATAATACCGAAAAGTTTTCACTGCATACACGTACTTGAGGTTCGATAATAAATAAGGAAAAAAGCAAAAGATGAAGTATAATATATGAGCTCATGAGAAACTAATTATCTGAACTCATTTTATCTCATCTCCTAACTTTTCGATTATGTGCAAACTATACCTATATATAGCTACTCTATTGAATTACTTTATCTAATGACAATAAAATAGCAATGAGGCAATAAATTAAGCTGTTAATTAGGATGTAGAAAGTTACATATTTGCATATAATTATTGATACTTTCATCTATTTTTAATCACGCTGTTTTTCCCAAAGTTAAATATATATATATATACTGTTGGAGACGTTTATTTACATAATTTTAATTTTAAAAATTTACATTTATAAACGTTCTCCGCTATAAAAGTGTTTGTGTTTATTGTTTTGTAGTGTTAATATAATTTCTATTAAATGAAAAATATTGGATTACAAAAAAATATATATACCTATATATATATATTTTTTTTCTTAACATTTATTTATATATAGAAAACGACCTGGGTCGGACATAACAACAATTTTTAAACCATACGAACCCTTTCGGGCCGCTAATCTTTCGACTGACACCGCTGCCAGCCAGGGAAGGGGTAATTAATTCTATCCGAACCCACTCACACATACTGTCATACTGATCAGTAGTCCAATACTCTACTTCTAGGCTTCCCCGAGCCCCGAGGCGTGGAGTGGAATGGGATTTATAATAATAAATATTATAATATATGCTATAATATTGTTCAGTTTTAGGAAATAGAGTTTTTATCAATTGTTTGTTTCCACCTGATTACAATAATGTTTAGAATATTATTAAAACAGTGTCAAATTACGAGAGTTGAAATAATTGAAATCGTATAATATACATATATTAACTAAAATCCATTATTACTTAAATAAATTAAAATCGATATTTTAGACTAAATCGATTAATTTTTAAATTATAAAGCATTATTTTAGTATAATTATTATAATGTATGTATTTACAGTTACTTATACATAATTATATGTTTATATGATTGATTTTTAATATAGATTGATTAGCTTAATTAAAGATTAAACAGATTAAACTGTAATGTTTCAATTATGAAAGTTTTTATAAAAAGATATCCTGATATAAAATTTAGTCAAATCATATTTCATATATGCCAGTTTTTAAATATAAATGTCTATTATTATTGTGTGTTGTTTTAGTATATAATACCTATATATTTATATATGAACGGAGAAGAGTATTATTTTAGCAATTTTTAAAAAGATAAATTTTTGATATGATTATTAATTTAAAGGTATATGTTATTATGTTAGGTATACTATTAGCATATTACAAAAAATATAACCTAAAAATAAATTCAATATTAGAATACAACATTTTCTTCTAACACATTTTTTGAATTATTTGTTTTCTTATTAATTTGATTGTTCAGGTAAAATAATAAAAGTAAATCCGTTATGTTTAAAATTTCCAATTTAAGTATAATTCCTAATACAATTGTTACTCTCGAACTCTGGGATAGATTCTATAGTTAAATTGCATATATTAAACATAATTAAGTAATAAGTTATTAAACAAATTACCTGTATTTAAACAAAGCGGGAAGCTCAGCGCTTAGTTTGTGCAGGTGTTTTGACAAGTAGGTCTACATTACGAAAAGGAGCTTTAAAGAAGCTCGTGCAGTAAATAAATTTACGGCTATTTTTAGTTATATGTATTATTAAACGTTAAACAACATTGCATTCTATATATATGCACATTGATTTTATATTATATATGTTCTTACTTAAAACCATTAATGTATTTTTGATATGCCTATTGTTACTAAATTTTCAGTAAAGTGAGTCATTGGGATTCACGTTATTTTACTAAAATCTTCAAATTTATTAGGCTTCGACGGTAATTATCATTATAGTTACAGTTATAAACAAGTGTATAGAATGGATCGTCATAAGTATACATTTTAATGAAACCTTAAAAATTGTACAATCTTCTACATATATTCTGGAGGTATTATTCGAAACTATATTTCAGATTCCAGATACAGCAAAGTGGTTTATTTTATTAATTTACCCACAGTGACAATACTGTTTCTATCTAATCCGATATTATTTTTCTTTGTGATTAACAATTAGGTAATAAAGTATATTTATTCAGCCATATATAGATTTTATATTTACCAAAATTGAAAGAATGTCACAAGTACATCATTATAATTTTTAGATTCGACAGCAGAAATGTACTTTTAATATTAGAGTTATTACATTTTTGATAAAAATGTAAAACTTCCTCACTTTCCTAAATTTTAATGTTATAAATTTGCAAATATCGCATATTCTTTTTTCTTCTTCTTCTTCTTCATAATAATAATAATAATAATAATAATAATAATAATAATAATAATAATAATAATAATATAATAATAATAAATTAAAATTATTTGCACAATCAAGATATTTTTTTATTCATTGAATATTGAATATTTCATATTTTATATAAAATAATTTTTAATTTATTTAAAAATTAGATTGTGTTTTGGAAAATGTATTTTTGAATAAAATGTGTAAGGACAATGATTACTGGTGGAAGTCAAAGACGCATATACCAAAAATATAGGTTGCCTTCTAGTCAAAACCTATTTTAAAATATATTTAGAAATTTGTATTCCAATATTATATATTATTGTAAGCATGTCTTACATTATTTATTGCCATTATGCATTGTCAAGATATATTTACTTTATAATAATGTGTATATAAATATAGAATTTTACACATAAAACGCAAATATTTTAAAACAAATATTTATTAGACTATTTTAAGAAATAAACTAAACAAGATTCTTAAATATAGTTATCCCAACCTATATAATAAATACTTAAAGCTTATAAACTTTTGTGTAATTGTAATTTTTTCCTTTACTACTGTTACTGGCACAGCAATGTTCTAGTGCGGTCTTCCGCTTCTCCTCAAGCCTACCTATCTACCCTCTATTTAAAAGATTATAAAATTACACCCCATATATGAACTTTTTTTTCCTATACGTAGAGTAAAACGTAAAAATAAAAACGAGGTCGAGAAAGAGGGCTTGAGTAGTATAGAGAAAGTTTAGAATCTGCAGGTTGCAGTAATCAGTCGAGATTTCTTTCTCTTTCACTCCTAATTTTATTTGTTTCAGTCACACTTTTGTTTCAACTTTATAGTATTATAACTACAATTTTACCTGATGAACAACGATTTGATGGAGAAGCGAGAAACTCCACTCTGCGCTTGAAATATCATCCCAAACTCTCTCTTCTCTTTCTCTATGCGTCCTCATCTAACAGGAGACTGGAAAAACAGCTGCTTGCTGATAATAGTCATCGGATGCGTGGGGCACACTTGTACCTAAGTAATGGCAGAAGAGTGCCAGAACTCATAGAAACCCTCCCAACCCCTTCCCTTGTTATGGTTCTCTAGCTTTTATGCTTGTGCTACTTCCTAGTTCCTAGTGGGATGTTGTCACGTGATTTAGCCTGACTCTGTGCATCGATGGTGACGGCAACGTCGAGTTCTATGTTCCCGTAGAGTTCCCTGAAGCAAAATAAGCAATAATGACGCGCTCTTGTGTGAATAAATCATTTTATTTGAGTAATAACAATGAACAACTTTAAACTGTTATCTCGGAAGGCAGTTAGGAAAATCTACTGCCTTGCACAGGCTGAAGCCAACACATTTTCAACCTCTCTTCGACTATGGTTTTATGAAATGTGTAGATTGAGAGAGGTAGGTTTATTGTATGGTTTGGTTGGAGGTACATATATGAAGAGGTTTGGTAGGCCGGGAAGGGTTTCGAGGAAAGGATGGGAAGAGATGGGACAAGGGGAAAAAGAATGGTGAGAGAAGAGAAAAAGAAAGAACTAATATAAACAATACTAACTGGTACTAACTACAGTACTGATCATAATTCTTCATTACTGGCTGAAATGAAAGGCGTTAGTTACTTAGTTAGTTATTTAAATGAAATAATGTTTTCTTGTATGACGCAAGAGAAAAATACTGAGAAAACGAAATATTCCAGTAAAGTTGAAGAAACTTTCTATAATATGCCTTGTGTTATTGATTTTATGTTTGATACATTTGTTGAATTCTGCCCTTGCTTCTTAACTTGTAGTGATTTGCTTTCTAATTATTTTTTGACAATCAATAATGAATAGAAAAGCTTTTTAGCGTTAATTATATCTGTCTAATATTTTGTGACATTTTATTGTTTTATAATCGAATATTGTATTATGTATTACATTGTACCTACCACTTATACTGTCAGTATCACACATATGTCGGTAGTAAGTTATCTAATTAAAAGAAATTATTTTAAATGCAACTATATCACTTTAAATTAGGATATAGAGGTGTACAGTGCAATTTAAAAAGTTATACATTTTATGCGTACCTATATGTACAAATTATGTCAAATATATGTATATAAATATATGTATTATAATGTTAGCATGCAGTTTTTTCTTTATAATTAAAATGGTATATGTATATTTTGGTGCATATTTATACTGAAGGTATACATATATTTTATCGGCAATACTCCATCTCATTTTTGGCACATGTGAAATAAGCTTATTAAGTTTTACATGACTATCTCCTTTTTAACTTCACAGCAGACCATATCTCTAAATAATTTATCTTTTGTATAACATGTGTATTTCAATTTGCATCAACCACATTAAAACCTATTTCTAATAATTCCGAATTATACTTATGGATATACTATATAATGTATACATAGTACAATATACAACAATATTTATAAATAATAATTAATTAGAATATAATTCGCTATAAGGAAAGAACATGTATAGAATCAAATAGGAAAACTATGCTGTAGTACGATGTATTCAGATAAGAGTTTTGATCTAACTATGAATCTATATATAAATATCTACTCCTATATATTAATTATGAGTATGTTAATAGTATCCATAGTATAGTTACATAATGTTATACTGAATTATTTAAATGTACCTATCCTAATTTTGTATGCTGAAAGTTATTTATCAACGATTGAGATTAACTAGAGTCCCCTTTTCATTAAAGCTACGGTTTCTTTTACAGGAAAAATCGATATATAATTGTTTGGGTTTAAAATCTAAAATCGCGTGCTTTCTAAACTTTTTAAGGGTATAAGTTGTGCGCATTTTAAAGAGGTATTTATTTGGGCAATTACGTCCAGTTAATTTTTTAATAAACTGATAATGATGGTTATTGATAAATCGCTGCATAGTATGGTATGCGAATTTATAATATTGGTAAACACGAAGATTTTTTTTGTATGTTAGTTGGGCTTCTTTACTTAAAAATCATCACATTTTTGAATATGAAGAAACCATTACGAGCAATATATATATATATATATATATTACATATGTAGGTAAATATGAATTAAGTATAAAAAAGAAATGCGTGCAAAGGATTAAAAAAAATAAATCCGTAACTAGATTTTGAGTATACAGGTATAGATGTATATCTTAAAATGTAATCATATGTACTCTTATCAAATATTGTGTATAGATATATAAATATATTTAAGTATGCAATAACGTATGTGTGTATGTGTGTAATTAGAAATATCTCTTGCCAATAATTATAATTTGATTAGAAACGTAAGAAAAAGGAAAGAAAGGTGTAGGTAGATTTGAAAATAATAAGGATTTAACAAGTATTTCTATTAGGGAGGAGGGGAGGAGTAGGGGTGGATTGGATGGAGATGAGAGAGGAAAAGGGGGCTCGGAAAGGTTTAAGAATACGGGAGTGGAGGACCCGGAAAGTATGGGATATCCATGTGGTTTCATTTACACATACTGAGGAGGTAGGTGTTATGAATAAGAAAAGAGGTGACTTCACATGTGTACTGCTGAACGTGTGTAACAATGTATGTATGTATATAATTGTCATCTTTTGATTCCTGTGCGAAGGAAATCGTCTTCGTGTTTTCTGATTGGCGCAAAGGTAATAATAATAGCAATTTATAATAACAATAGTAATAATAGAACTGCTCTTGTCGTTTAGAGTAATTAGTAAATATTGTAATATAGTAAATAGTATGTAAATAGTAAAGAGATATAATTAATTTTGTATATGTATATATGTAAATATATATGTATAATAGTAATCTGTACATATAAATACACGAAGAAGAAAAACATCTGGGTAAAGGAATCGAGTACTGTCTGTAAAATTATGGTATTAATATTTGTATATAATAAATGTATGTACATACAGTCGAGTCGGTTAGGTACATCAAAAATGATTTGTGTACATGGCAGACGAGGAAAGAATTATGTTAGAGATGCATAGTACTTGGCGCAAGTATTTTAATGTACATATATAGATGTATAAATATTGAAATAGGATATTTTATTAGTATTGTATAATATGTTATACGCACCACTGCATGTAATACTACTTTTGTTATAAAAAGTAATATGCATGCAAACCTACATGTGTAAAGCAATCTGAAGATAATTTAAACGAGTAAATAGTTTCTAATACAAAGGTCATTTAGGTATTTCATAGTGTTATAGGCAATGTAGTTTTACTAATAATACATTTTAAGAAACTTATTTATTTAAGGTATACTTAATTGAAAAACATTTACATAAAAATGAAAGTTAAAATAATTATTTTATAATTATTTATTCAATGTGACAAATCTTTTACCAAACAAATAAAACAGTAAATAATAAATATTGTATATAGATTAAATTTAAACATTTAATTACATGTGGGTGTATTTCCATACAAAGATATACATACTATTAAATCAGTGTCTGAAAATTATGAGTTATATTTCTATAAAGAATCACAGAATAGTGGTGCTGTAGAGATGGAAAAGGTAATAAATAACGAAGAAAAAATAATTTTTAGAGAGCAATGATGACTACTGCCCTTATAACGGGCATGTTAAAGAATTATTGAATGTCATGGGTGAGCATAAACAAATAGGTTCATACATAATAGTATTTATTAATAGTATTAGTTAGATTACTTAACTTTCAGATCAAATTGAACTGTTTCCCTGATCAGTCGCTGGGTGAAATTAATAAGAAAAATTAAAATATATTTCAAATAAGGACTGCTTAAATTGAAAATATCTAACTACCTACAGATTTTTATGAGAATAAAAATGTTCAAACGCGTTCAATTTATACAACTTGGATATTAAAAATTGAATAAATAAAGAAAATTGAATGAGACGATTTACTCTATATTTACACAAGTTAAAAGTCGAATGAAGATATGAATAGTGCATTCGAATATGTTTTTTGATAAAGCACCATTGAACAAAACTAATTTGAATGATTTCATTAAACGTTGTTGTAATTTGCATCAATAATTATTATGTAAAGTTTTTTGAACTTCACAGGACAAACTTAACGGTAGAACAGTGTTCTTCGAACGCGTGAGTATATTACATTAACAAATACCAAAAACTATAGAATTTCAATAGAATAGGTACATTATAATATAAGTATAGATAAGTAAAAGGAAATGATAAAAACGATTTGAGCACCACACATGAAGATAAAAGGATTTTGCAATTGAGAAAATATTTAGACAGCTCTAGGAGTGTTTTCAACTGATCTGCCAACATCAAAACTCACTTCGTGTTGTACACATTATGGTACATCAAGATATTCTATTAATGGACAGAATACACTGACGGCACCATGTTTGATCCACTATAGAATACATGTCATGGAACAATAGTTGAGATAGTTAAGTTGTTACACATTATTAAATATACTAAATCGGTAATTTGAAATAAAGCTGCGGTGTGGACTGAGGAAAAATATGTTGAAAGAGAAAGTATACAAATCAAATAGGTTTCGGATTTAATCTGAATGTTGTGGGTAAGAAGAGTAGGATAGGGAGGCCAATTAATGAGAGTAAACGGCCATGAGACTAGAAGTGCAGAAATAAATTATGAAAGAGGAAGGATAGGGTGAAGGGAGAGGGATGGGGAAAGGGTTATACAACGCTAGAACCCCGGTTAACTGTTTCTAGAAACCGGTTAATATCGTCCTCTGTCCCTGTTATCTTTGCATGTCGATAGTTACTCCATAGAGTGGCAGTCACATCTAGTGCTATTAGATCGCTGGCAATTTTCGACACAACTTGGAGTATGAAAACTCCGTCACAGCCGAGATTATTGTTCACGAAACGGGCACAATCTCGCTCCTCCGTGTTGGAAATTTGGCGAAGAGCACGCAAGTATTGCTTAATGTAGGCGACCCTTCGGATGGGAAGCATGGTATTGAAGATCCATACGAGGGTGTTGAGAGAGGTGAGAGCGGCCAGGATCACAAACCAGAACCAGAGGAAGACGTACACCTTCTCGATGAAGTAGTTGACGGGAAGTACGCACTGCAGCGTATAACTGTGAAGGGGTAAAAGGGTAGAATATCGTGTCATAAGCGTGGCATTACACTAGCGCGTATGAGTAAACATCAGAATTAGCTCTTATAGATTGGTACTAATTTAATGAAAATCGGTGTTGAATAAAACAAAGGCAAGATCCAAGATGGAGGAGTAAGCGGAGTACAAATAAATAACGGACTTTACAAACATAAACTAAATCTTTTTTTCTTTCTCCTTGAATATAAATAAGTTTATATTAAAAATATATATATAATTCTTTTTAAATGAACCGAAAACATTTTTCCAGGATTTTTAAAACTTATAATAATGAAATTTCCTAATTATTCTGACACTAATTTGGTCGTTTGATAGCTATCTAGATAACCGAAATATAGTGTGTTCTAAATTACTAGGATTGAATTTCATTATTTGCGTTAAGTTTTAAATATATGATCTTTTACTTGTTTTTTGTGTTTCAAAGGCCGTCGTTTTACAGTCATTACTTTTCGATATAGGACTTCGCAAAAATAAGATACGATATCATTGATAGCGAACATCTTTGAAGAACGAAATATACAGCATTAAAATTTTATAATATATAAGTCGCAGTATTTAGGGCTATTGAAGTTAATGCTATACCAGGATTATGCAACCTCCCTGTGGGAGATGTTACCAACAAGTGGGGTAAGACAGCGTCGAAATATTTCTTATGTTCATTTCTCATAGCTGGTATATACATACATATAAAGATCTTAAAAGTTAGTCCAAACCACAAATTAGTAATAAGATTATCTTTTTTATCTATATTATCATAACGAAAAATAATTATTTAATTGTGTATAAGACCTATTTTTATATTTATAAAAAGCATTAACATGTATCGCATAATTGAAAACTTATTTATTGCATTGTATTGATTGTAATTACACTATTTACACACATTAATATTTAAAAATATATTATTTTGAGTTAAATTAAGACCAATAGAAGTAAGAAAGTAAATAAATAGTTTAAAAGGATTAAATATTTAAAAGAACTGTCATGGTTTGTTTTTTGCCTATCAATAAATAAATAAAGTAACTTCAGTAAATGTATTTGTACTGGGTACCTTAAAACCGATTAACTACAGGTTTTCAATAGCGTAAGGGTATGGTAATGTACGATAATTAGTAATATACTTTAATTACTGCAGTGAATCATAACCACAAATAAATATCAAACGTTAATATTCGGATATGTTTGTATATAAAAGCTTGATGGAGTATTTTTATCAAGTATTGATCGTGTACATTGATCGAGTGTCTTTACACTATTCATTTGTCATTATAGCATTTAGGCTATTTTAAATAACCAAAATGTGTTTGATTTAACTAGGTTTTATTCATATATAATAGTAATAATAATAATAATAATAATAATAGTAATAAATAATTCATAATACATATTAATTCTATGTATTTGTTTGCCTGTCTTGAAACAAAATATAGCATAATACGAGTATGTATTTGAACCGAAATATATACGTTGTGTACTCTGTAATAAGATTGCAGATATGCGCTTTTATCCCCATTTCATTATTTGATAATTGTTATCAGTTTATTTATATAATGTAATATTTTGTTTATGACATATGCTATGTGGCATATAAAAATAGTACTACTACTGATGAAAGCATTGATTTCTTACTATATAATAAGCGGCTTTAATTTTGTACATGTCTGGTTCGCTAGTTAATTTGATATATTATAACATTAAGTTTCATTTAGGAGACTGTTTGTATTACTATTTTAATTTTTAATCCCATACCACTTTATTACTTTATTTCATTTTTGGACCTCAAATAGGACATTTTTGAAATATTTGAAATATACATTTGTTGACAAAACAATCTAAAAAATGTTTTATTATTGTGTTTACCACTTTAATTTTTTAAAAGTTAACAAAGAGTGTATGTAAGTTAAATTCGCAAACAGTAATATGTGTCAGAAACATAATACTTATATACGTATTGTATACTACTATATACATACATATATATATATACAGTTAAAATCTAAGCATGGAATCAATAACGCCTTGGCAAATTTAGATTAATTTATTTCAGTTTACATACAAAATATTAAAAGAAAAGAAGGAAAATTTGACTCTGATTTAAGTTTGTAAATATATTTTTAAACATATATATATACAATATATTAGAAATAACGTTTTGCACAGTGAATATTGAATAATGAATGAAAGGAGGGTGGAGGGAGAGAGAGAAAGAGGGGTGACAAAATCTGCCAAAACCTATCGTACATAATAAGTTGTATTCCCAATTTCCTTCATTTAATCGATATCTCTATTTCATAATCTGCAGGTTAAAATTAATTAGAGTGCCTATCATAGTGCACCTTGGTATCTAACATTCGCAAGATGGGCCAAACTATAATGCATTTATTTATGTAAGATTTACTCAAATACATTTAACCTAAAATCTCTCTCTATATATGTTATACAATAACACCTAACTAAGGCAATTTCCTCATATATAAACGCGCGCACCTTTTTCTTTTTTCCGATATTCCTTTTTTCTTCTATATAACCTGGTTCCTGCTTTTTCTGAGTGGTTCTTAGAGCAGCTTCCATTATCCCTATCTACTTTCTATATGTAATCAGTGGAGAGCATTTAAGTTCGATAACTTTCAGAATTACAGCTTTGAGAAAACTATAAGTACGACTATCCGGAATATCTTTTTTTTATATATAGGTAGAGCGAAGTTAAGGTGAATTAATAAAGGTAAAGCAGTTAGGAAGGGGGGTCTGTATTATGATACCTAATGCATTTATGTGTAGGACATCAATTAGAGAACTGAGGGGCATATCCATTTTATATAACGTATATAGAGGGACTTGTAACGAAAGAGAAGCATAATCGATTGAGATACAGAAACAACGAAATGGATGTCAAATGAGTATATATAATATGTATGTAAATATGTTGGTACGCCACGGATGTATTTACGTACGCAGAGTTTCTTTGTAAAGCTAGAAATAGGAAGTTTGGTTATATTTTTATATTCCGGTTGACTCTTATTTTATTTTTGGAATTAAAGCTACATTGAACGCAAAATAATTGCTTAATAAAAAGAACAAATGCTGCTGTTAATTGATTTTTAGTCGAAGAAACCTAAATAACCAACATTATACAAAATGTATAAATATTTGAAAAACAGTATTAACGAAGCTCATTTTAGCGGGAATATAGTTGATGCTATTCAGAATATTGTATATACTGATACTGATACGATATAATATTAAAAATATTAATATATATATTCCATTAAATATATCAATATATTGTTCAATATTTTTTTTTACATTTATACTTTATATTTTGTGCTTCTTGATAAATTGATAAACAATCATTTAAGTATATTATATATGTGTGTATGCAATAAAGAATGACCATATTTTGCCATTAAAAGTAAATATCATTAGCCTGTATTGAAAGGTTTAAAATATCAGTATATTTTAGTGAGTTTTGATTTTTATCGTTTACGATAAAACATTAGTTTCTGACTTTTTCTGATGTGAATATCAAATAAATGATTACAACTATTATTACCTGTTACACATTAATGTGTATTTATTTGTGTAATATACATACAAACAGTATATATTTCATATTTATGATAAAATCGTATTTATTATTACAACATTGTTTTTTGGAGAAAATAGAAGATGAACAAAAATGTAGTAATATTTTTAACTAAACCAAAATGTTACAGAAAGAAATCCATTGAAAGAACTGACTAAAGACAACTCAGCAGATAACAATGTTCAGAGAAGAATAGTGTTGAAATAGAAAAATATGAACAAAATAATCTGCAAAAATACTCAGAATATAATATTTCTGCTATGATACTTTTTAGGGCAAGGCTAGCTGGATGGACTTTACGAGAACAAGTGAAAGCTTTAAATACCGTAAAATAGTTTATCATCAGTTCTGCTGTACAGTTCTTATTTTGTATTTTGTATTTTGTATTTTGATATAACATGATGAATGATCCTCTAACAATTTCGACGATTAAGTTTTTTAGATACTATTTTTAATTTAAATCTAATTTAATTATTCATGTATTTTTGCAATTTTTCATTTAAAATTGTTAAATTCTTTAATTTTTTGGAAGGACGAATGAAGATATTATGTACATGTTTAGATTTTTTAAATAGGAAAATGTACATCACAAAAAATGATAGTTTAAAAACATTTTAGTTTGAGTGCCCTTTAAATATATGTATGTATGTCACAATAAAGACTAATTGCTTTTACAGTAAGTTTTTTTATATCGGTATGAGTTCATTCCCAGTGAACTTTGCTGACAAACGAGGTTCGGGATAACAGAGGTTGTTTAATTTTAAATGGAAACCACATTGAATACAGTGCAATGTCTATGTTTATGTATATTTTTCTAAGATAAAATTAATTTAATCTTTTATGAATTGTCAATTATCCATAGCTTTTTCACACGCGACACAAGAATTGTTAAATGTACTATATTTCGTTATATTGTAATATAAGATCTATATATATACATAACAGCATTCTTTCCAAAACAAATGAAATATATGTATATACCAAATAAATAAATTAAACATTACAAAATTAGAAAGTCCCATGTATAACTCTATTTAAATATAATAATAATGCAGTTGTACATATAATTAGCTTATACATATACATTAATCGTACATTGGCTGTACAATTCCTAATTGTCTGTGATTGTTAATACATAAAGAAATCGTTGATTATGTATGTGTTTTATTGTGTTATCCACGACCACGAATATGAGAAAAAAATTGTCGTGCATTATGCAGCTTTTGCTACATTGTGTATGTGTGTGTGTGTGTGTGGAGTCTGTTGAGACATCTGAGGATTTACCACTATAATGCCATTGCTATAGTTGATGTCTGCATCAAAGCTCCAAAGTCGGGTCGGGTTCGGGTTCGGGTTCGGGTTCGGAAAAACCATTACACTCTTGGAAATAATTGCAGGACACTCACTTCAGAGATTAGATTGTGGGTTGTGTCATGGAGACGTCAGATAGGCAATGCGCTTAGCTCTGAAGGCTTGATGTTGTTTAAGACGGCGAGTCACTCGGTTACCCAGGGATGCCAACTCTAACACCTCCTCGGGGTTGTCCCAGATTTCTGATAGAAGCAGATCGGGACCAACGAAGATCCAACTACGAGTTAGAATTATCTCAGGGTAGGCAAGGCTCAAGCCAGTTTCCAATGTCTCTAGGTCTGACTTGGACTTACATTTGGGGCATTATCCAATTTACTCCGCAAGAATGTAATTTTCCAAATTTTTTCAATTTTGGGGATTTCCATCTCCCTAAAAAATTCTTTTCTGTCTTCTTTTTCTGTCTTGCATGCTTCTTTTTATCCTAACTATATGTTTATACTTCTTTTCTCAATTTATTTGTATACTTGATCTTGACCATTATTTGTACGAGATTTAGTGCTTCCATGTCTTGTTTTTTTCCCACGGTTTAAATACTTACATCTGTCATTACTTTGTTGAACAAAGAAATCTTTTCTGTGAATCTAGTTTTATCACCATGTATTATCTTGCTGATATTATCCATAATTTAGTTGTACTCCAATCAACTCCCTTGCGGTTTCATTTTGATAGTGCTTTCGATTCTTCTCTCTTTATACTGTTGACGCGAAGTCTTATGAGGATATTGACTGGTAGATGATCTGATCCGAAATCTTCGTCTGCTTTATTCTATTTTATCTTGGAGACTGTTGTGTAAAACCGTGATATCTAGAGTACTGTGTTTTTTAGTTGATTTGTTGGTCCTTGTGTGTCTTCCATCATTACAACAAGTCTCATTTCATTAGTGTTCATTTATTCTTCAATATTGTGTTTACATCTGTCACAAGACTGGTGTGATTCCCAAAATTCAGAATGATCATTCAGGAACACTTCAATGATAACATTTTTTCCATGTTGCAAATGTCGATAAATGTCTCGTTCTTCTCAATTTTGTTTTTGGTATAGTTACTGATTGATGGGATGTAAATGTTGACAATAGTAAGTCAGCTCAGTGTTTGGAAGTTCTGATCTTATAAAAGATTTTTTAACTAGATTTGTTCTTGATTGTTTTGATCTCCATTACTAAAGATAATGTCTTCTCTGATATATGATCGAAGTCCTCCCCTGTTTCTATTTCTATCTTTGCGTATATGTACATGCATACCCAGATATGGTTTTTGTATTATCTTTCTTGGAAAATGTAAACTTTTATATAATATACATGTCGTGTTTATTCTTCTGCATTATTTTAATTCATAGATTTTATTCTTGATCCAATCACTATTCTACAGGATACTACGTATTATATCTCTATTCCAAGTTATTTTTTTACTGGTGTTAGTATTGGTTCCTGACATTTTTGCAGCTGTTGTTGTCGAGAATTATCATTTAAATTTAATTTCAGGGTATGTGAATACAGTTTTACATATTTGAAAACACATGCTGTGATAATGGTGGTGGCTTTGTGCCGTCATCTTCATTGTCATCATCACCATCTGTGTCATCACTCACTATAGAAACAATCGCATCTTCAGTTAGAATAGATTCTACCATGAATTTCAATAGCAAAATCAATATTATTGTACATAGGTAAACTTGAAAAGCTTTTTGCTTCGCTGACTTAATGCAAAGTTATCGCATAAATGAATTATATATTGAAATTGCGTAATAATAGGATAATATATCTTTTAAAAATAATAATACGATTTATAATGGAATATATTATTATACAAAGTGTTACTTACATAGATAATTTAATGAAATTTAATGTTTCATTGTTGTTTTTTATTAATATATGTTTTTAATATAATAATTTTACCATATTTCTTTTGTTTAATTTTTTCCGTGCAGAAAACAACCAATATTTTTGTAGCATTTTTAAAACCAAGATTGTAATTTGTTTACGTTTTTAAACATAATTATAAATTTTGCTCATCTTTATAATACAAGTGCATATGTTGTATTCAAAATTTGTTTAATAGGATATCCCTTTAAGGCTTTATTCTAAAATAATAAATACATAAGCTGAGTGTGGAGCAAGCATTTTTATCAAAACCGCATCCTATTAAAAAACGGTTTTTTAATTTAATAAAATTACGTAAAATACACATTAAAAAGTATTTTCTGTGAACAGTTTTAAAGTATAGGTACGTGATAACATGCCCATTACTGATTTCAAATGAGAGGCACCAACAATATACAAATATTTGAAATATATGTGTGTCTACAACATTATACAGAATTTTTGTGTATATACAGATATAAACAATCTTTTATAAGAATTCGAGTAAATGTAACTAAAATATATTAACATTTTTAGTAAGACTTTGTATATTTCTTTTTTTATTGCATTTCTGCAGTCATAAAGATTATTTTTAATAATATATTGAAAATATGATTTCAAAACCTATACATTCTTATACTTACATTCGGTTTTTTGTTATGTTTACTTTTTAATTAGAAATAATGATGTATTTTACATGTTATCTATATTTATATACTTTAACTAAGATCACCAGTAATATTTAGATAATACTTCCACCCTTACTATGTTGCAAAGAATACACACGAATTTTGTAATTTTTGTAAAATATATATATTTTTTCCTTTTTGTGCTTATTGAATTTTTTCTCTTTATAAATGTTAATCTATAAATAATAAATTGAATATTTATTTAGAATAATTTTGTTTTAATAAAATAAAATTTTATATTTGAGCTATTTTTATCTAATATTTAAAATAAACATTTTAGCAAATATGACTGAAATAATGAATGTTCATTTTAAATTAAAACCAATACTGACACTTAAATCAACAGTTATTTAAGGAACGTATATATAATTAAAGTTTTTTATACAAATGATTTTACATTACATCTTTATATTACGTCTAAATTATAAGACGTATAATTGTTTTTCAATGCATAGTTTTCTATGCAATACGTTATAAAAACTATTTTGTTTAACAAAGTTATTGTGGCAAAATATGATTTGAAAAACTAAAAATTTTCAAAATTAATGAGTAGGCAAATATATATTTAAGTATACTACACTAAATAACATAATTTATTAGTTTTATGAACATTCTATTCAAAATAAATATTTCATAAAAAGTCAACACTAAACTATATTGCTTAGTATGCTTTCGAATATAAATGTATCATTATTATAATTTTGCTATAATTATTCATGTTCTACAACTACTATAAGAAATTATAACAAACTTATGTGTATCAATATTATCTAGAAAAGAATTGTTTGTATGTCAATATTAATCTTGATCTTAATTTTCTAATAATTATGTATTTTATAAGAACTACAAATATTAATTAATGCGATACATTCGAAAATTGAGATTTATCGTAAACAGTATGTTATTTTGGTTGGATAAAGTCATATATTACCAAACAGTTAAGAGGGTTGTTCTCTTTAAACTAATTTTTTAGGCCGCTATTAACACATTTCAATTTTTTTGGTGGTTACATATTATATATAGAAGTGTTGCAAAAGTCTAACAGTGCCTATCTGTTCATCTGATAAAGAGAACAATATTTATAAATTTCCATTATAGTAAAGTGTTTGTTTCCATAACCCAATGCGTATGAATTGCGAATACAGGTTATATTAATGGCCAAATGGAAAAAAATATATCATTGTCTAATGACATTAGCATTACCTACATATTAAACATTCATCATTTTTACATTTATAAACTCGCCACGTTTTACATGCTTACAGTATTTTGTTTGAAAAATATTAATTTATAAGGAAATATTTTAATAGTTTACAAAGATATTACAAAATATTTCAAAAATGTTTACATAATATGTAACATATTAAATTTCTTTTGTCGTAAAACTAATTTACGATAACAAATTTGATTATCGTTATAATCTTGTGTCATTAATGAATCATTATATTTTAAATTGTTTATTATATTTATGAATAGATTATTCATTTTACATCTTCAGTTATTTTATAATATATTTTGTAGCTTGAGTTTTTCCATTTTAACTATAATATGGTAATATTTTTAATAATAATTAAAATGGTCTCAGTTTTTTTTTAATTATCCAATACTTGAAAATATGTTGTTAGGTAATATGCATAAAATATTGAATCGTGTATGATAATATTTAATATATAACAATAATTATATAATAATATAACATGTATAACATATAATGAACTACAAATATTTTGATTTTTACTGATGTAAATTTGCCGATACAAAAATAAATACTCAAAAATACTTTTTTTAATTCAATCAGAAATATCATCTATAAAGGGAATTTATGCTGTTCTATTTGTTCCGAAGTGCTTTATTCTACCCTAGATATTGTTTTAAATATAGCGGACGCAAAAAAACTAACTTCATTGAATGAATTAGTTAATTTAGCCATTAATCGATATAGGTATTTAATACAATAAAGAAATAGTAACCAACAGCTAACATAGATAGATTTTGCAAAAATGTTGATTTACAAATAATTTACAAAAATACACATCGAAGTAAACAAATATATTCTAAATATATATTCAGTTCATTATGTGTGTATGCTGGACAGAAATATTCAGTCTGCCTACAATTGATATAGCGAAGTTTTATAATAAAAATGAAATACTTATGAATAATCCAAATTTTTCAAATTACGATATGTCTATTTAATTATTAATTTCATTATATAATATATATATTATAGATATGGGTGTTTTTCTAAAAAGTGTAATTGTACGAAAAATGTAACGTGCGCAAAGCATGCATAAAAACAGCTTTCAGTATAATTAAACAAAATAAATATTATTGATAATTATTTTATATCATACCTAACATATTGGGGATTCTAAAATGTTCATATATAAATATTAAAAGTGTACTGTACCTGAAAAAAAGTGTTTTCACCGAATGTCCGAAATAATGTAACGTGCGCAACACTTTAACATATAAAAATAAAAAACGGTGCTAGTATTTAATTCTAAATTATTTTGTAATAAAAGAAAAATGGCTTGTCAACGGATTATAAAAATGCAATTTATTCAAAACAATATCAAATTTTTGTAATCTTTCATTTTATCGCCAACAAAAATGTAACACTTTTTAGAAAAACACCCATATATTAATTCTATCTGAGATTAAACGTCTCTCTGTTTTGTATTTTTATCAGCTAATTCTTTAATATTTGAAAGCAGTAGCATGAACAGCTTCTTATAATAGGATGTCCAATGATATTTTCAGTCTGGAGGAAGGATTCTTATCTCCCAAAGGAGGTCTGGACCTACTCACATCTCTATGTTCTACTCAGCAGCAGTACGGACTTACCATTGAGGCGCTTAACCATTGTATTCGTCTCTTCTGTCAACAGGATCGCTTCTTCACTACCAATATAGCGTGAGGGGTCTCTTTAGCAAATCGAGTTTTTATACTTTAATATTCTTGGAATTCTAATTCTATAAAAATATTTCTATTTCCAAATTTATTTTCTAAATATTTATTTCCATTTTCATTAATCATGCAATAAAAGGATATTAAACTTTATTTTTTACATAATAATGATCCGTTTAGTGTTTTTCTCTAGCCCTTTTTTTTTGGAACACCTGTCTTTCATCTGTACAGAGCGATATCCTATGATTGCTGTAAATAATCGACGATTAATAAGAAAAAAAGTAGTCAAAATTATATTTACATTTTATGGATTGAAACAATGCTCGATTAAAAATAATCATCTCATAAATATTTAAGTAGCTCAATCATAGGATATAAACTGTTTCAATTTTTTTCTTAAATTCCTAAGGTCTCTCGCTTAAAAAAGGACATTGATTCCTGTCCGCAATCGAACTCAGTAGAAAAGAAATCGCTACATTAATTTATCAAAGCTTGTTGTGCGTATGAGTTTAATATATGATATACTCGTATATACAATAGTACGATAATACAAGTATAGATGCAATAAGTACAATAGTGGTTCTTGTTATTCGAAGGCATATTTGATAATAATATGCATTAACAGTTCAGTTTGAACTAATTACTATGAAATGTAACACTTAATTAACCAACTAACTTAAATATGTTTTCAAGTGAAGTTAAGAATTATTGATAATCTTAATCTCTAGGTTAGATTTCCTGTTTGAGGTAAATATTCTAAAACTGGTTCGCACATATTTCTGTCTGTTTATACTAATATAGCCTATCACCTGATTTTTTCGTCGTTAGAAGTACAAAAAATATTTTAATGTCTTAAATCTTTGAAAACTACGAAACAAATTTAAATCTATAAATAATTATCACAAAAGATCAGTAGTAAACTTACCTACTGTCTGGGGCATTATCGAATAGAATTATTTATGATTTAATAATAATTGTATAAATTGGTCAATTTTTCAAGTTTCTGTCATTTTAATTTATTCTAATGTCTGTATAATGCAACATTACAGACAGATTAGTGCTAAATAAACGAGCGTTTTAGTTTCATTTGCAGTGTGCATAAATGGTACAGTGATAAAATGTAATATTATTCAAACAACCGTTAAGATATAATAGGAAACTTTTTAGGTGAACGGATTAAGTTATTATTATTAAAATACTGGTTATAATAACTTGAAGTGATCATTCTGAGGTGTCTACATACTTTACATTTCAGATTTATTGCCATTATACGGAATCTTCTGCACGGTGACGATAACACATACCGTATCGCTCAGATTCTTTCTCGAAAAGAGTTTCCGGGTCCCATTCTCAGTACCTTCACAAGGATGGTATTGGTAGGTTTTAACATCATCAGATTTTCCACTTTCTTCATGTTCCGTTCTGAACCTCTTATATGGGACATGTTTGCACTCTAGAATGAATATACACTTAGGTCATGCAAGCTTAGTTAGCAGAATTAGAACTATAGGTAGTTGTTATACAGATCAAGAAATGTTTCATTCGCATCTAATTCAGTTAAATTGGTCATCAACAAAATGTAGTGTTTCATCCATATATATTTAGTAAATATATTATAGATGTACTTTTCAATTTTTTAGGATCCTACGATACCAAATCAAGCCCTTTGGGGATTTTTACACCGCTCCGTTTCTTGTCTTGCCAAATTAGATAATTTAAAGTAATTACATCTCTTCCTGAGTCATACCTAGAAGATAGTTACAATACAAGAAGTTATGTACACGTCTAATTTATTAAAAATATTTTATTCCAAAATTTAATGTTCTTTAAATATTTCAGTTAATTATACATTTTAATTTATATAATTTTATAAAACAATAAGTATATTAATATTGTTCAACTTATTAATGCTTAAAATAGAAACTTCGATAAATTTGCTGCGCGCTCTGAGAATTTTGCTTATTAAAAAAGTCATATTCAGTTAACTATTCAGTACGTATAAATTCAGTACCAGTGGTATTAGTAAGTTGTCCGAATTATCTTTTCTTATAAAATTGGAGGTACTATTACTACGCTGGCCATGGAGGTATTAATTTTAGACTTAACATGTTTTGATTTAGATAGCATCCTTAACAACAAAAGTGGGATCGTACTTTTCTATGAAAGATCCAGCTCCTCATAACCCATTAAGAAATGTTGTATATATAGGTATACATATATATTTGTATATATACAAATGTTGTCTACAAATTTATATGTCATATAGATAATGACCTGACCTACGCTGAAAACGACATCTCGGTACCAGGATAACTGAGTACTCATATAAAGATGCTATATTCAACCACTGCACAACCTGTAAAAATTGTAGTGATAATTGGAAAACGCGTTTCATCGTTCTGGCTTCTACCAGAACAGAGTTTGAACTTTCAATCAAGGAAACTATCTTCATCAATAATTTTAAGTCTAAAATTAATATATCCTTGGCCAATGATAGTGCCTCCT
This sequence comes from Invenusta paracnida, assembly GCA_036023295.1. Lineage (NCBI taxonomy): Eukaryota > Metazoa > Platyhelminthes > Proseriata > Coelogynoporidae > Invenusta > Invenusta paracnida. Next base: position 27,011 of record JAYRBW010008452.1, read on the forward strand.
ATTTCACGAAATTATCGTAACTTTCTCATAATATTATGTTTTTAAATTTTGATTTTCTTAGAAATGTTTTCATCCACATTTGTTTCGATTACTTTATGTAACTATAATAGTTATAAGTTATATTATGACGTGTAGTTTCAATTATCATTTAAATAGTTACAAGCGATTTTCTATCCATAATATTTTTTAAATTCTCCTTAAAGGCCGTTTATGATAATATATGAACGTTACAAGTAAATACGATAGTAACGATCTGAACAAGTCTATCGTATTTATATAATATATAAATAATAAATATATTATATAACAGGGGCGGTCACATTCTCTCTAAGGAAATGTTACAAGTAAAGTTAATAGTTAATGTAAATAGAACACATCAGCGATTTATACTATTGACATTGAAAAAAATTGTTATTGGAATAATTGGTAAAAATTCTATCACAGAAAGTGTCCTTTAAAGCTAAATTCAAAATAATGACTATTTAAGTTTATGCTAGCTTGTACAATAGCTTTACATGTTTTTGTAGATGTTTTAAGGGTTATTATTTTAGTACATTTTATCTATTATATACATATTATAAAGTAATACATAAGAGCATTTGAATATTGAATAATTGTTAATTGATACTTTATAACCCAAATTTCTGCATTAAGTAATATTTGTACTTACTAAGCTGTCTGTTTTGCAGTATATGCTTCATTTTTATGCCAATTTTACCTTACCTCTCTTTGAATAGATACGAGTTAGAGCATTACATTAATATATTATCATCGTAAGTCGTGCATAAAATATTTCAACTATACTTTAAAAGGTCACAGCTAAAGCTAAATTCAGCTTATACAAATCAATATAGACCTTACTCACAGAGAATACAACTTCTTTACAGTCAGTTATGTTTTTTTGTAGTTCACTTCAATTTATTTACTTACACTATTATCGACTTGCACTTTTGCAGCTAACCGTTTTAAATGCTTATTATTTGTCTTTTTCCATATCTACATAAATTTACTGCTATAGGTACATTGTAATATTGTATTATATAAAATTACCTTAACGCTAGTTATATTGAAATACAGCAATGTAATGTTTATTATGGTAAGATAAACATGTGTAAAAATAGCTGTATATTCTTACTATTTAATATACAGTTTTTGAATCTTTTGATGATTGCATATCCTCTTTTACAGTAATACAAGTGGGTTATGATATTTAAAATGTACCTATTATTAAAAACGCAGAATTCGTTTTTAGTGTTATAGTATATTTCAATTTTGAAGATAATGTAATTTTATCAAAAAGATATTGACACATTTAATATAGCATGACATGTATGAAAACTATTCTTGCATTAATATTTGACCAAGGCTAGCCGAGTGCGCCAAACTTCTATATCACCATACAATAATGAATGTCATCCATTTGCACTACAAATAATTCATAGGGAAAGAATAGACACGTCAGTATGTGTAAACTATTGTTGTAGTTATTTGTGGCTAAGAAAATTGTAAATTTTTATGCCAATTGTAGCTCATCTATTATTCACACATGGACAACTTTACACTAAGAGAAAACAGTGGTAATATATTATTAAGAAAACATTCCTTACAATAGTTAATAATTTGGTCATCTACTGTGTATTTTGAGTTAATATAAATATGTCGGTTTTAGTAAAATTTGTCTAAATTATAGACATTCGATCGAAAATGTACTCACGAATAAATGATACATTTTCAATATTGAAACAAAAAGTTTATATTAAGAAACATATATTTATGTGTCACCCAACTTTTGCTTTTCAAGTTAGGTTCGAATTACATTTTTTTTTTAAAGTTCGATTTCTGGAGCAGGGATTATAAAATTATATATAAAAATAGACAAAAATTAGTATTATAACCATTATAATTAATAGTGAACTCAATTAAAATATGATTTAGAAGACAAGTCTACAATGATGACTGTTATTTTCATATTATAATCTCTCTCATAGCATCTCTGTGAACCCTGTGAATCGAGTGCCCCAACAATGAGTCTCTCAATGCGCCGATTCTGGTTCCGGTGTCTTCTCAGTCAACCCGACTGGTTCAAGGATCGAGCAACTCTCTTTCTGCTTGACCGACTCTTGGCCCTCAACTTCCGAGTCACACAAGGTCCCGAGGACGAGGGGGCTCTGGAGGTCGCCAATGCTTATAAGGTACTTACAACCATGAATACTTACAATGTGTGACTAGGGTTAAATCTGAGAAGTTAACCTCGAAAAAAGTGTTTATGACTAGAGTATGGAGATAACATAGCACGCCAAATATATTAACATTTTAATTGTCGAAATATAATGATTATCCAACCAGATAGCAGCGCTACAAGTACAAGTGAAAATAGTTGAAATATGCACAACAAATAATATTAGGAACAAAATGTATAAATCATATAAAAACTTAAACAATTCGTAAACAATAGACGTAAAATAATGTATAAATCATATTATATAAAACATAAATGAAACAAATTCATAAGAAGAAATGGGTTTTTAATTTGGATTTAATTTCACCATGGTCCTGAATGTTTCTGATTACAAAAAGAAGAGCGTTCCAAGCTTTAGGTGCAGCTAAGGAAAAGGGGCGATAACCAACACGTTTAGTCCGAGGTAGATGATATGCAAATGTGATGGTTTTTAACTCTAGTATTACAACCAGTGTTTCTTATCGTAACAAGATTTTGAATGTAATAGGTGCAATTTATGTGAATAGTTCGATGACATTATTCTAGATTTTATCGGCAACCAGTGTAAGTCTGAGAATAGGAGAGATATATGCTCGTTGCGCTTGAGTTTGCAAATGAGTCTTGCGGCCGAATTTTGTATCATTTGAAGTCTTTGGATCAGTGTGGCAGGGAGATTTATAAGAATAGTATTGCGGTAATCGAGCCGGGATGTTACCAATGCATGCGTTAATTTGAGGGTGTTATCTCGGCTGAGATATTTTCGATTTTTTTCGATTTTAAAGACGCATATTGAATTTTTTTGTTTATTTATTTGGTGAGTTGAAGCTGGGAATCAATGATAGTTCCGAGATTTGAAGCGTTTTCTAGAAATGCAGTACGTTCGCCATTTATATTTATTTGCCGAATATTTGATGTCGTTCTGAAACTCGAGGATATGTGGATAACCATGGTTTTGTCCTGATTTAATTTGAGATAGTTTTCAATAAGTTTTAATAAAGGCTAAGCAGTTTTCTATTTGTTGCATATTGATTTCAGCATCTTGTCGGAGGTTGGTATATAGTTACGTGTCATCGGCAAATGACATCATAGAAACTTTGAATGGTTCAACTATATTTTTTATGGAAGAGTATGCAGAATAAATGCAAGCGGTCCAATGACAGATCCTTGGGATACACCGCAGTTTGTTTGGTGAACAACATCACTTTCAAAGGGATGTTGTTGATGTTGATGAATTCCTGTCTGTTGGTAAAGTAGGATCTCATCCATGTGAGGACAGTGTTGTCAAGACCGAATTTGTATTTTAGCAGATTAATAAGTTTATGGTAGCTGATTGTATCGAAGGCGGCAGAGTAGTCGAGTAGAACCAGGAGTGATTCATTACCAGCATCAGTTTCTCTCAGAAGATAATTGTAGGCTCTTAGTAGTGCCGTTTCGGTTAATTGATTTGCTCTATAAGCGGAATGATGTGCACTAAAAAGATTATTGCTGTTTAGATATTCAGTAAGCTGTTGGAATACGGTTCGATCAACTTAGCTAAGAACTTTAGGTTGGTTACTGGTCGGTAGTTGCTCATATACATAATATTATAATAATATTCAAATGTATTTTAAATAATAATACAAACAAATTATTTCTAGTAGTATATTTGTATATTTACTATGATTAAGGTTATTATTTGTTATATATTTATATTGTGTTACTATATGTTAGGGTTATGGAAAAAAACAAACGAAATTTCCATTTTGATGTTTTTTCTATCCTGAATGAAGTGCATGTCTGTGTTTCAACTTCCAGATACCGCCATTGAATCCCGTTTTATACCTTTAACGTTTATAATAAAAGTAGTGTTTTAATTGTTTAATTGGAACGAACTTTACTTTAAAAGTTTAGAGTTGAAAGCATAATAAATTGTAACTACACTGTAAATAAATGGAATGGCATTTTTTTATATAATCATGGCATCCAAGTTTTGTAATAACGACTCGCGTTCTTTTAAGCCCTTAAATAGAATGGCAATTTATACAGAAAAACACAAGCTAAAAATGCCATTCTATTTAGTATTCATAAAAGGGATGGCATTTTAGCAATACTGTTTTACTGTATAATTTGCCATCCTACTTAAGGGCTTAAAAGAACGCGAGTCGTTATTACAAAACTTGGATGCCATGAAGACCTTTTTAGGAGAACGCGTTAAAATAAGACCCCTTAAATAGAATGGGAACTTTCCCTGTAAAAAGAATCAAGAATATTAGCATACAAAAAAACATGTTGTATAAAAATGTATATAAAACATACAGAATACATTTTACACAATGCCGGTCGGATAAAAAATTACAATTTTTCCACAATCCTCTTCCATGATTTGTTTGGATATTGGTATTGTTCACCAATGACAAACTGCTGAAGTAGTCCTAGGACACTGCCATAATCTTTTGGGTATGAATAGTCTAATACGTAATACAAAGCCATGAGAATGACAATTGCGTCAAGGGGATCATTAACCTCCCCTTCCACGAGCGTTCTTCCTCTATCGTCTGCCATGAATCCCCCATTTCGAAGTAATATTCTTGGTCCAGGGGAAGGAGTGCCATTAGACTGCTGCAGGTAGGCAAAAAATGTGGGGAAAAATCAATACTCGGTTTTATGTTAATAGGAAGTCGCCTATATGATAAATTAACTGTTGCATCACGCACAATACAGGATATTATTTTTTGTAAATAACTACGTTAAAGCGAATTTTGCATGCTTTTAAATTGGGGAATATCTAAAAATTGAAAAAAAGGCCTATAATCAGCAGATATATTACATTGAGTATCATATATATCATTTATATGCCATAAATGATCATCACATATAAAGTACATTTTACTAGATCTGAAATATAAGAAAAACTAATTAAGGAATTACGAGTACTGTTATAATAACATTTCCTGTTAACATATTAGTTGTGTTATAGGATCCATAATTGAAAAAGTTATAGTTTGAATCATACCATTCTACAGCAAACTGAACTGTATCAGTTTGAAAATTAAATAACAAAATACATTTCAACTTATTTAATAATTCCGTATCAAATACAAATTTATTTGCATAAACACTTACGCCATTCAGAATAATGGGACATTGTGCTTTTCGGGTAGTCGCACTGTGAAATGCCACTAGACTTGTGACATCATGAGGAGGTGGCAACTTCTCCAAAAGTCCCTGTAGTCGGATTCGAGCTGTTTGCCCATCCACCAACCCTTGACGCTCAAATTCATCCATCAACTGAAACAATTCAATTCATATATATGTAAGATATATCGAAGTAAAAATAATATAATTAATGGATATGAAAATTATAACTAATGTTGCCATGAGATAAGGTACATAACTATAATCCGATATTTATAAGTAGGGGAATGGATTAAACAATTAATATATAAAATATATATTATCAGCTCTAGCTAAAAATCAAATTAATTGTAACACAGGTTGTCCATTTAAGATGGTTATAATTTGATCTATATAACTAAGTGTATTCTATAGTCGTAATGCGTGAAATCTTATTGGATAAAGATTTGATATCAAGCATTGCAGTAAATCATCAAAAATACGTGTAGAAATACAATTTTGTATTATTCTTAAAATGCACAGCTAAAAAACATTCAACAATAAGTCATAATTTGAGAGAATGAGAAGCATGGGGGATAACCAAATTTCAACAAATTCTAATTAATCGCCAGCTAAATGCCCCGACAGTAATCTGCTGACTATTGTGTCTGGTCGCTACTTCTTACTGAAGTACAGTCTTTGCATGACATCATCTCAACAGACAATCTTAAAGAGTGATTGTTACCAGTGATATGTATTACTAGAACAAATACGAGGTATATGTTTATCGCGTCTCAGAAAATTTCAAGCAATGGACGGAGACCACTTCGAATATCTTTAAATCTGTTTAAACTCACTACGTTAATTATTGTTATCTATATTAATTCTATTTTATTGCTATATAAATTGTAATAATGATACCAAACACTTTTGGTATAAAATTCTAACATTTGTAAAAGGGTACTCTGTAGTATAACAAATATCTATATGACATAATTCGAATTAAGACAAAACCTACATGTCAATTTTTTATACTATTGAAAGAAACTTACAATGACGGGAAACTTCAAGTGTTCCTCGAACTCTGCATATGGTAGGGGATGTTGCAGATTCCTTACCAGTAGACGCAAGTGCTCCCTATCTGTTACTCGACGAAGACTTTCGGCCTGAAAGACCAATATGTATTGCATATTAGTCTTCATGGAGACTAACTAATATATATAATAAACTAATTAGTTAGTGCTATAGTAAAATAACAAATACTTCAAACAAACCTGTAATTTATGAATTTTAACAACTTAAAAACAATAATTATTAATTTAGTTGTGGTATAAAGGCAGCTATACTAGGCAGAAAAATTTCCAAAATAAATATTAATAAAACAATGTTAGGATTTAAAAAACAACAAGTATAAAGTTCACTATATGTACCTGAACTAATGGGATGACGGAGTCGTTTTCAACAACGGAAACACTACGGTTTGCCTTGAAACAGGCCTCCCTTTTCTTTGACCAATAGCGTTGTTTGCGCAGTGTTGGCAACTCGCTTAGAAATATTTCTCTGAAACAAAGAACAATAATACCTAGAAATGATGATATAGTTTTATTATGTGACAAACTTACCGATCCTTTTCCATTCTTTGCCCCAAAAAAGCAATTTGGGAACCTAGCTTTCAGTTCCTGTGCCATGTCAGAAAAAGCCTTTTTTCTGACACTGTGGTCTTCTGGTAGCTGGATACCATTGACATGACGGGACAGTTCACTACATAGGTCTTTTACTGTATGACACCTTTCCGGGCCACCCGCGAGATAGACCTCGATCTCGTTGGAGAACATTATCGGCAACTGAAGCGTAGCAGTTAAAAACATAGAAAATAAACAATATATAAAGTAAAACATATATCAATGGTTAAAACATAATTTTAATGACGTCAACACGAGCTTATGTTAATAAATATATAGATAATCTAGATATGAAATATCTTACTGATAAGATCTAAAATTGAATTATATATAATTATCTATATATACTTTCGTAATATTATAAATAAATAATTACTATGATAGAAACATTAATTACTGGTGAATAAGTACTCTTACATCAAACAGCTGTATTACTGAATTTATAAATTTTGTATAACTAATATAAACTAACAAACGAGGCTTTCTGAACCAATTCTACAATATTTCTTAATAATGAAAATTTAGGAATTATAATTGCTGTAAAATTAACGATTAATTAATCATACCTCTAATCGAGGTAATCGAACATAATCTATAAATTGTAAAAATCCCATCCCCATAAATCAAAACCATTTCAAATTAAAAAAGACAACAATGCATGTAATCAAAAATATTTATTGCTCATTATACGAAGGACAACACGAAAGGTTAAAAACGAAAGTTAAATAAAATTCACAGACGTGGAGTGCTTACAGCGTAAGGCGACAACAAAATGAGATTTGCTAGAAGCCTGTTTTGTCAGAACCCACGGAAACAATAACTCCGAAAAGGGCAAAACAAAAATGTTTTCGTTCGAAGAATT